>CM071847.1:20052134-20217190 GCA_036507275.1 Sicyos edulis
ACGCACTGGTCAGAGGCCGAGCGCATTTGATGCCGCTGTAGGTGCACGCTTCTTGTTTTAGATCATCGCGCATTTGTCTTGTTTGATTCTCGGGTTCCAACCATTCTTTGTATCCGTGTTGTTTGGCCGAGCATGCTAAGTTGAGGCTAGAGCCTCTAGGTTTTGAGTTATCTCGCTGCAACTCCTTCTGGAGTTAATATGTTGGCTAGAGATAAGATTAAGGATGGCCGATCGAGATATCCGAGAGTTGCTTAGGCTACGCTCATAGTCCCGCCTATGAGCGGTTTTGATGTGATTCTGGTATGGAGTGGTTAGTCGCTAACCACGCCGCTGATTGACCGCCACCGAAAAGAAGTAGTGTTCAGCCGCCGGGTCGGCCAGCCTTTTAAGTTTCGTGGAGTCCTGTGGTGGAGTTTGCCCGCCGATGGTGTCACCGTGAAAGCTCGTCGCTTGCTAGCTCATGGAGCTTGGGGCTATCCAGCCGTTGTTCGGGAAGAGCCGCCTCGCCGCTCCTGCTGATCGTACCGTCCAGGCAGAGTTCGCGGATGTGTTTCCTCGAGGAGTTACCGGGTTGCCCCCAAAGAGAGAGGTTGACTTCATTATTGAGCTCGAGCCGTGGACCCTCCCTATCTCAAGGTCCGTGATCGTATGGCGCCAGCCTGAGTTAAAGGAATCAAGATTCGGGCCAGCAGGAGATGTTAGACCGAGGGTTCATCCGCCCAAGTGTGTCCTCGTGGGAGCACCACTCGCTTTGTGAAAAGAAGGATGGTTCTATGCGCTTATGTATTGATTACCGCGAGCTTAATAAGGTGAAAGTGAAGAATAAGTATCCGCTGCCCCGCATCGATGATTTGTCTCGATCACCTTCGTGGAGCTTCGTTGTTCTCCAAGATAGATCCGAGATCCTGCTGCTACATCGGGCCATGATCGTGATGCCGACATTCCTAAGACAAATTTTCTGTGTCTAGATATGGTCACTATGAGTTTGTGGTCATGTCGCTTGATTGACCAATGCCCCAAACCGCTCATGGACATGATGGATAGGGTGTTCAAATCATTTTTGGACAAATTTCTGGCCATCGTGTTCATTGACGATATTCGATTTATTCGAGGTCTAAAGAAGACCATGCAGAGCATTTGAGGCGTAGTATTGGCAATTTTTGAGGGAAAACCACTTTATGCTAAGTTTTCCAAATGTGATTTGGTTGGAGCAGTGGCCTTCCTAGGCCACGAGTTTCGAGAGATGGTATAGCCGTGGACCCCGCGAAGATTGAGGCCGTGAGTTCATGGGCCTGCCGACTTCAGCTGCCGAGATTCGCAGCCTTTCTCTGGTTTGGCAGGTGTTACTACCGCTCTGCTCTGTCAAGGACTTTTCGCTATAGCTCGCCTCACTCGTCCCGACGAGGAAGGGTGTCGAGTTTGTTTGGGACAAAGCAGTGTGATGAGAGCTTTGCTGTGCTCAAGCGCAGCTTGACTTCAAAGACTACTGGCTGGCCCCGAGAGGGGACAGTGGTTTCGTGGTTCTATGTTGATGCTTCCAAGTTTGGATTAGGTTGTGTGTTGATGCAAAGACGGAAGGTCATTGCCTATGCTTCCCGCCACCAAGCCGTGATGAGCAGTAACTACCCGACTCATGATATGGAGTTGGCAAAGCAGTGGTGTTTGCACCAAAGATTTGGAGGCATTACCGATGGTGAGCTGATTCGCATGTTTACCGATCACCGTGAGCCTCAAGTATCCGCTTACTGTAAGGAGTTGAATATGAGGCGCAGGAGATGGTTAGAGTTGGTAAAGGATTATGATCGCGTAGATTTTGTACCATCCGGTAAAGCCAATGTAGTGGCCGATGCTTTGAGTAGAAAGACGCCGTGACTCTGCGCGCGTTGTTGAGTTCCCACTGGGCTTTATGAGAGAGTTCGAGCGGGCCGAGGTTGCAGTGTTGTTGGGTGAGGTTACCGCTGTGGTAGCTCAAACGGACTGCTCAAATTGGCCGATTAGGCAATGGATTATAGATGTGCAAAAGCTTGGGGACCCCGCACTTAAGAGATTGGCTGATGAGTTAGTGCCGATGTGACTTTGACTTTGTGTATTCACTGCATGACAGCTGGGTTGACTTATAGAGGCTTGTTGTGTGTTCCGGCATTGCGGTGTTTGCATGAGCAGAGTTGCTTCTCTGAGGCCCACAGCTTCTTTTGCTTGGCACCCTGGGGTACCAAGATGTATCAGACCTTGCTGCACTTTCCGTGGATGGGAATGAAGAGAGATGTGGCAGAGTTTGTCACCCTGTCTCACTTGTCGTTAGTGAAGGCACCTGTGCAGAGGCCACTGGTTTGTTGCAGCCCATCGAGTGTACCCTGCTGGAAATGGGAAGAGATCTCCATGGACTTTATCTCTGGTTTGCCAAGGACTCCGAGGAAGTTCTCTCGCATTTGGGTGATAGTCGCATCGCTTTGATCAAGAGCGCACACTTCATTCCCTGAGAGACACTTATACCGTGGAACAGCTGGGCGCAGCTTGTTTTTGGAGCAGATCATCCGCTATCATGGTGTGCCGGTGAGGATTGTGTCCGATCGTGACTCGCGCGGTTCACTTCTCGCTTCTCGAGAGCGCCCGTATGGGTTTGGGCACAGAGTGCAATTTCAAAGATGTTTTTCACCTCGCATTTGATGGTCGATCGAGAGAGTGAATCGATTCTCGAGGATATGTTGAGGGCTTGTGTGTTGGATTTCTGCAGCACCGGGACCAAAGATTCAGATTTTGATGGAGTTTGCCTATAACAACAGCTACAACCGATTTATCTGATGGCTCCATTCGAGGCATTGTATGGTAAGCGTTGTCTGGCCCCCCGTGTTCGGGAAGAGGTTGGTGATAGATGTGTTTTGGGTCCCGAAAGTTATCGCAGCTTGACCAATGGTGCAAAGGCGTAAGATTAGAGCTCAGATGTTGACCGCTCAGAGCAGCAGAAGAGTTACGCCATGTTCGGCGCCGAGATTTGGAGTTTGAGGTTGGTCAAGATGTGTTCCTTAAGGTTGTCCGGCGCGAGGTGTTCTCGAGGTTTGGTAAGCGTGGGAAGTTGAGTCCCCGCTTTGTTGGTCCATTTGAGATCCTAGAGAGGATTGGCAGAGTTGCTTACCTGCTAGCTCCTACCTCCGCTACTATCACAGGCATAGTGTTTTTCATGTATCGATGTTGAGGCAAGATGTGCCTGACCACGCACATTGTGGACTTTGAGCCTTTGCACCGAATGAGGATTTGAACTTCGAGGAAAAGCCGCTGAGGATCCTTGCCTTTGAGACCAAGACGCTATGTAATCGCGAGATCGCTTTGGTAAAGGTTCAAAGTGGAAGAGCTCTGGTTCGAGGAAGCCACTTGGGGAGCGGGAAGACGAGATGAGGTTGCATTACCCTCGAAATTTCTGTTTTAAGGACTTTCGAGGACGAAAGTCATAAAAGGAGGGAATATTGTAACGACCTGTGTTTTTCTTCCTGGCCTTCCGTGTATGCCCTAGGGGTAATTTGGTAATTTGGTCGGGCCGTCAGGTCGTTTGTGTCTTTCCAGCTTACTAAAATTATTGGATGGTTTTTGTAGGTTTTTGGAGGGGTTTGAGGTTTGGTTTGAGCAAGGTTTGATGCAAAAGTAAAATAAAGAGAATTTAGGCTGCACTGGGTTTGAACCCGGTCTCCCCGGGAAGCTTGTAGAGAGGTGTGCCAATTGAGCCATTAGGTGCTCTTGTTGCTCTTTTCGCATCACATCTTAGTTAACCTTGGATTTTGGAGTTTTGGTGCATTTGGTTAAATGAAATAGAATTAGGTTATTCCATCTTCTTCTCCAAAACACCTCTTGGCCGCCCAAGCTCTCCATCCCCATAGCCTTGCCGATTCTTCATCCTTGCATCTCCTTGGGTCTGATCATCATCATTCCGGTAGGTATTGATCTTCTTCTTCTTCTTCTCATCCGCTTGGTGTGCGCTTGGCCAAGTGAAAAGAGGTGTGTGTGTGTGTTGTGTTGATTGCACCACCGAGTGTAGCCGAGCCAAGAAGACGATCGCCTCGCTCCCGACGCCGCCGCCAGACGCAGACAGATCTCGTCCCAAAGAATTTTTGTCGTCGCGCCAAAGAAGACAGACGCTCTCGTTGCCAGACGCCCACGATCGCCGACGCCCGATTCTGTCCCAAAGAAATTCTTGCGTTTCGCTCGCAAGTCAAAGACAGATCGCCCGATCGCCAGACGCCAGAGGTCTCCGCAAGCGCCGCTCGCTGGCAAGGCCGCGCTCACGCCGCCTATCGCAAGGCGCCGCAGGTCTCGCAGCCGAAGCGCCGCTGCAAGCTTCGCCAGACGTTGCCGCTTCGCGGCTCCTCGCTGAAGCCGCTGCAGAACCGTGATCGCAGACGCCAGCTGCTCGCAAGGCGCGGGCCGACGCTGCCGCTCGCAAGGCTCGCGCTCGCGGTTGCAGCGCCATGCTTGCGGGCCGCATGCAGCATGTGCAAGCTGCTGCGCTGCGTGCTGTACTGCCCTTGCTGCTGTTGCGGTGGCCGCCAGCAAATTTCAAGCTCGTGGTCGTCGCGCCGCGTGAGTTCCCCTTTGAGCCGAGCTTGTCGTTTCTATTGTTGTTTAGATATTTTAGATGCCGATTATTGTTGGTTTGCTAGGTTCCCGCCGCTAGCCTGGATTGTTCCGCACTTTAGGATTTGTGTGTAGAAGTCTTCCACCAAGGTAAGGATTTCTTACCGGGTTGTGTGGACTCGCATGATATTTGTGATTGTTGTTTTGTATGCCTGTATGATTACTAGCATGTTTATCTCTAGGTGTTCTGCTCAATTCTCGATCGCATGAACTCTTGTATTGTTTTCATGTTAGCCCATGCTAGGTTGTTCTATTCTAGCATGTTCGATATCCGCTTTGCTTCGTAGTATCATGCTAGGTTCTTTGTATCCGATGAGCACGTATTGGATCGCATTGATTGAATCGTTATTATTGTTAAGGTTTAGAATTGAGGTAGATAGAATCATCCGCCCGATGCATAAAGTATCTTGTATCTATGGCAAGGACGCTCGAGACAAGCTTCTCCGCCCTGACCCCGTGAAGGATTAGCTATCCCAACCCAGAGGCCCCGCAATCTTGGGTGAGGGTGGCAGATCGTTAAATGCCCCAACGGTCGGATGATGACTTGGCATTGCCTCGCCCTCGGCAACGCACGCCCTCGCCAGTGTTCGGCCGTAGAGTTCTTGATTGCCACTGTTAGGGCAAGGACCGCTTCTCGTGTAAGCCTACCACGACGGTTCCTTAGCCTCAAAAAGTGTGGTACAGCCGACATAGTTCACGTGTCTGTGTCTCACACCCTATGTCGCTGACACCGATCCGTAGATTTAGTTAGGCATGGTGATCAACTCGGGCAGCTTTGCCACTAGACCCTGCACTTCGTAGTTTGCGTGAGCATGCGGTGCGCGCTACGCCATTACAAATACACACGATCGAGAGCTCCTCGGGATCTTGAGCTAGTGCACCTTTCAGACGACGAGAGACAGCCGAGGCCTGGACTTGTTCCCATATAGCGCGCTTAGTGTGTTGTGGTATTTCCTGACTAAGACCCCGAGTTGGCATCCGAGGTCCAAGTGTGGACTTAGCTATGTGCTCCGCCTCCGTGTTTGTACTCATAGCTTGCATACATTCTTCTAGATGATCATGTATATCGTATTGTACCCCGCTGGGGATTCTTACTGGTAATTCGTTACTTCACCCTTATTCTCGTGGTTTTCCGCTGTAATCAAGGCGGAGACAGATGGTCGATGGAGGAGCCGTGATCATGGAATCCTCATTGTCATCTCCGATTATTCTATTTTATTTATCATGACTTTGACTTTTGTTATTTTCCGAATGCATGTAGACGGGCACAGAGCCCCGTGATGTTTTCTTACGCTTTATGGATTCCAAAGATATTTATACTTGTGGATTGTTTTAATGGTTTAAATAAATCGATCGTGAGTATGCTTTTAGAAATGTATGTTTTGGTTGTTGAATGTTTCTTTTTTACTTGGGATCCAAATGTATTTTTCTTAATATCTTTTATTTTCACTACATGCATTGGGGTAAAGGCCCATTTAGAGCCCCCTTTGGGTCTGCCTTTACATCTCGGTGACATCTTGTTACCCTCGGGTGCAGTGCAAAAGGCGAGGTGTGAGCTCTGGCCAATAACTCCGCGCGTAATACCGCATTGGTCGAACACATAGTCGACTCCTTATATCTCAAGCCACCATCTTCGATATCAAGAAATCGTCACCATCTACCAACCTCTCGCACAAACTCTTTAACTTAGGTCGCTCAACCGCCATCTATAATCTTTTGCCTTATCAAGGTTGATGGTCAATTGAGCTACCCCGCGTAACATCTCCTAACAACACCGCTTATTTCAAATTTCTCTCAAGGTCTTTCCTTATAATACTTTTGGGATTTGCCAACGCTGTTAAATGCGAGGTCGTTCTACTTAGTGCATCTCGCTATAACATTTGCCTTCCCAAGGTGGTACAGATTTCACAAACCATAATCCTTCACAAGCTCCAACCACCTCCTCTACCTCATGTTCAGTGTCTTTCTCGGGTGAAGAAATACTTGAGGCTCGTGGTCCGAGAAAATTTGAATCTTTTCCTCAGGCTGTAATGCCTCCGCATCTTAAGTGCAAAGACGCATCACGCTAACTCCATATGATGAGTCGGATAATTCTTCTCGTGGCGGTTTCAATCGCTTCGAGGCGCACGCTTATATCTCTTTACCGCGGCCGCATCGTGACGCAAATTTCAAACCACACTTGCCGACATCATCACGGCACCACAAAACCCCCCGCTCCATCCGAATCGCCAACACTAGCGCAGACGCCAAACCGCTTCTTCAAATTTTAGCTAAAACTCGCCGCACTTCCCATCCCAAACGAAATCGACGCCTTCCTCGCCACGAGTAAGCTGTGAGGCTATAGCAGAAGTTCTAAGCGAAGCGGCGATAATATCCGCCACCCTAGAAAGCTACGAATCTCCGACAGAGTAGTCTGTCCGCCCACGTAACTAACGGCGCTCTCATCTTTGAAGGGTCCACACCACTCCTCCTTAGACACCACGTGTCCTAGAAAAGCTACCTCCTCAAGCCAAAAGTCACACTTTGAGAACTTCGTGATAAAGCCGGTTTTCGCAGAAGGTCACAAAATCTGCCTTAGGTGCCAAGCATGGTCCTCCTTAGACATAGAGTACACAAGGATGTCATCTATGAACACGATGACAAAGCGTCCAAGAATGCCTTGAACACTGGCCCATCATGTCCATGAATGCACCGGGCGTTCACAAACCGAAGGACATGACTACTTAACTCATAATGACCATACCTTGACTCAACCTCGCCTTGGGATATTCGCATCCCGAATCCTCAATCGTGGTAGCCCGACTCAAATCGATTTTAAAATACACAAGCCCCCGAGCCGGGTCAAACAGTCATCGATACGTGGCAAAGGTACTTGTTCTTGATGGTTACCTTGTTCGGGCTTCCTCGTAATCAATGCATAGACGATCGAGCCATCTTTTTCTTAACAAATAGCACGGTGCTCCCCACGAGGACACACTCTGTTTAATAAATCCTCCGCAAGCAACTCCCTGAATCGCCTTTAACTCTTTTCAATTCAATTTGGCGCCATACGATATGGGGTTTTCGAGATAGGACGCAGTCCTCGCTCAAGCTCTATTGAGAAATCCACCTCCTCTTTGGCAGAGACCAGAAACTCCTCAGAAATACATCCGCAAACTCTGCACAATGGGCACTTGCTCAACAGATAATCGATCTCGCTCTCCTGACAACTTAGCTATAAAGCCCCAAGCTCCTCGAGCAAGCAAACGGTGGGCTTTAATCGCCGATATCATCGGGTGACACACCCCACTGGGGCCATGGAAATTAAAGCTAGGCCTCGCCGGCGACCAACACTACCTCCTTCTCGCGGCAATAATCATCACGTGGTTATCACCAACCAACCCATGCCAAGGATTACATCAAAACCACTCATAGCCAAAGACTAGGAGCGTAATCCCTCTAGAGACTCGCTTGACACCAGATCCGACTCCCTTACCTTCCGACTAGCCAACATACTAGCTCCCGAGGAGTAGCAACAGATAACTCAAATCCTAGAGGCTCTAAAATCATGCGGTGCATGCTCAAGAAAAATGCAGCAGAAATAAAAGAATGTGTGGAACCCGAATCAAACAACACAAAGGCAAGGTGGTCAAGAACTAGGAGCGTACCTGCCACCGCGGGCCCAGCTTTCTCAGCCTCCTGGCTGGTCGTAGCATACACCCTCCATCGCCGAAGCTGGCCGCGCCACCATCGCTTTTTGTTGCAATGCCGGCCCCGATGCCCTTCCTACTACGCTTATAGCAAGCTCTAGGGATACCACCACAAGGTCCCCAATGCCGCTCCCACAAGGTCTACAATATCGTGGCGGCCTCCCTACGCCCGCTGGCGAGGCGATCATGGTTACGTGCCGGCGCCGGGTTCTCGCCATGATAAGAACTCCTCGGCGCGCCGACCGCCCTACGCCATTACTCCCTGAGTCAAACTTATGCTTCTGGCCCGAGTACACTAGGGCCTCATGCACAACGGCACTAGCAACCTGCTCTCGAGGATACTTTCTATCATAAATCATTGCCAATCGTGATCGCTTGGCAAAAGTCTCTAGGCATGTGCTCTCACATCCCGAGACACTCCATGTCTCAAACCCGCAATAAACTTCCCCGATCTTCACCTGTGGGTAGCAATCAATCGCGCGCTAAGTACCCATACTCAAAACGTTTTTCATACACCTCGATCGAGTCGCACTTCGCTTAAGGTTTGAAAACAAATTTCAATCATCTTTTCTGGGCTTCTTCATCGACAAATTTTGCCTTGAACTCACCTTGAAGAATTCCTGTGGGTGTGGAGACCCACCTGGCCTCTCACTCAAAGTGGAATCCCATCACCACTTAGTCTGCACTCAGCCTAACACATGAGTCGCACATCGAGCTCGCCGCACCTCGTGACAAGCCATCACCATAAATGTGTATTCTAACTCAAAGAATTCACCTGGTTGCTACCAACGGCTCTCCAGTGGGCACTAAACTTCTGCTTCCATTTGACAAAATCCTCGCAGCCACTTGCCCAGATCTCAAGACCTTCCGCCACCACGGCCTCATTCACAATTGGCCCCTATGGAGTCAAGTGATCGGGTGGCACTACAGCCCTCTTCTCAACCAACTCTGGCCACCGCTTATCCAACCCGGACTCTCTCCCCAGGCGCAGCCTAACAAAGCCTCGCTTTCAGCCTTCTCTCGCCGCCTCCGTCGCCTAGCAACCCAACCATAAGAGCCCTCATGGACTCCACAAAAGCAACTCCTGGGCATACCTCTCGAGGCTCATTTGCCTCCACGCCTCTCCGGCAACACAAAGCCAGAAGGGCCTCATCGGTGGCCTAACATCGATCGCCTTGGGATGACGCCCCTCCCGTGTCGTAATCAATACGTAACGCCCGGGTGGTCGGCCTCGAGCCTCCTCGCCTCTACGAGTAATTGGCATGTTGACAATCTACACCCAAACCAATCATAAGTCGTAACTGCTTTTCCCGCCTACTACAACAACAAGTCATGGACATGCAAAGTGCAAACGGTATTGTAATTTTAACCCTTAACCTTAAACTTACTTGACATACCGTTGGCCGGGCGCTGATGATCATGGAAAACAATCTACAATCGCAGTCACTTACGTAACCTATAACTCGAGCTCGATACCATGTAAGAACCCGACCCAAAATACGGTCCTAAACCTAGGTTCTCACTCAAAGATGCAAGTTAAAATACTTCATCAAGCGGTTTAGTGCTCATATTTAAAACCTTTCAAAACATTTAGAAACGGGAATGCTTAAAACATAATCACGCTTTGTTTAAGAAAACCAACTAAGTAAAACAAGCTCGCCGCTTTATATATAAAACATTCAAAATAGCTTCAAACCACTTTTAATAATGTTCCCCTAGGACTCTGGCCCATCTACATGCCGAACAAATATGCAAACAATAAAGACAGAGTGCCGGGCGGCTCCCATGATCAATCGCCCCTCCGCTTAGCCGTCCCTGCCGCCCCAAGTTACCCGGTGGAAAACCATAGAAATAAGGGTGAGTATAAACATACTCAAGAAGAATCCTCAACCGGTACAATACGATACTTCAATCATCTAGCACCCTAGTATACATGCAAACAAGCATTAACATGCATCATAGCTCAACGAGCTTACAAGGCGTAACTGAATCCTCGTAAGTCTCCTACTTCCGCCCTAATGATTGGCTCATAACCAATCCCTGTGACATCTCCGAGGGTCTTTTCCTCGCCAATTGATCACTCAAAACCGATCCCAAAGATGTCCGACACCCTCGAGGGTCTTTCTCCTCGACCATATGATCACTCAAAAGCCAATCCCAATGGGTGTCCTCAAGGGCCTCTTACCCCCGCTTATAACTGACTATCGGGAGAGTACCCAAGTCCGGCTCTAAACAGAAGGAATCGTGTACTCACGAACATTAGCCCGGGAGTTTCTCCGAACCGGCGACTAACGCTGGCAGGGCGCAGACACCGCATGCCGCCGCAACCGGCGTAAATGTGGGGCCTAAGTACAAACTACGCGGGCCGTGCACGCATGCCTAAGACTCGAAACGGTGTCACCGAACACAAGAGTGCGAGGCCCTCAAGACTCATCTGCAGGCAGCCTGCACCACCGACTGGAGCTAAGAAACCGCCAAGGCAGCTTGCACCGCTGGCGTGGTTCCGCCTAGCGGTGCTACAACTAGGCTTATGCCGATGTGGTAGCTAAATCCACATCTACGCCGGGGAAGCAATGTACGTTATGCTTCGCTCTACTCCCGACCGGGTGGGGACAAGGCACGTTATGTCCGCTCTCACCTCTAGATGATGACACTTCTAACACACTAGCTAGAGTATAGAGTAAACGATTCTCGCTAAACATACATAATCATCATCAATCATACATAACCTAGCATGATACTACGAACTTAAAGCAGAATCTCAAGCATGCCGAAGAACAATCCTAGCATGGCACTAACATGTACAAACAAGCAAACATGCTAGCAGAATGCAATCACAAGTCAGTCCTATCCACTAATCATGTCCATAAAAGTAAACATGCATATAAGGCACATTCAAGAAAGCATCGCAGGTCCACACAACCACTCGTAAGGAATCCTCACCGAAACGAGCGTAAATAACCTTCACAATCAAATAATGACCTTCGAGCTTTAAAGCTAAAACCGAGCAACCTAAGCATTTTAAAAGCATCCTAAATAAATATACACAGAAGCTGCAGCCTTAAAAATCTAAAAGGGATAGGTTCGGGAATTACCAACCGAGAAGGCACGGGTCTCGCAGAAGGGGGCGCTTTTGGCGTGGCTGGTGCGGCTGGGCGCTGGCGCTGGCGCTGGTTTTCGGCTGGCTGGGCGCGGTAGGGACGGGCGCTGGCGCTGGCCGCGCGCGGATCGCGCGACAGGCGCAGCGCGCGCCGGGCGGGCGGACGCGACGAGTGGTACGGCACGCAGACGCGACGGTGCGAGAGGCGCGGGCGCGCGCGTGGGCGACGAGGCGCGCGGCGCGTGCAGTGGGCTCAGGTGACGACGCGGCGCGCTCGGGCGACCCGATGCGTGTCGGTGCGCGCGCTCGCGCTGCGCGGAGCGTCTGGCAGCTCGTGCGCTGGGGCTGACGGCTGGCCGCTCGTGCGCTCGGGCTGCACTGGCCGCTCGTGCGCTCGGGCCGAAGTGGGCTGAAAGTGGTGCGGCTAGGGGCGGCTAGGGTTTCTTGGTGAGGTCGGCTAGGAGAGAGAGAGAGAGAGAGAGAGAGAGAGAGAGAGAGAGAGAGAGAGAGAGAGAGAGATTGCAAAACAAGGGGAGAAGGGATTTTCTTGATTTTCTTTCCTTTTTCCCTAATTAAATAGGTCTAAAATCCCTTCCCAAAGCTTCCTCTTTCCAAACCCTACTAAGCAAACTTATTTTAAAAATAAAAATCTCTTTCCTACGAACTTCCCAAGACCATTTAGGCAAGGGCTCAAAACCCAATGGAAGCACCAAAATTACAATTAATTTTGCCATTTTCTAAAACACCTCCAAACTTCCAAACAACTTGCCCAACCTCCGGGTCTTGCAACCAACAACCATTTAAGCTTCAAAAAGGGAATGGCCCTCAAATCTTGAAAATCTCAAACTCGACCGGGGCAAAAGACTAAAATACCCCTAAGGGTTAAAATAGCTCTAACGGCCCATCCGAACATCCGAATAATGACCCGAAATCACCTGGGTAACCGAAATAGAAAACTGGGCCGTTACATACCAACTGTAAGGACCCGACCCGAGAAACGACCTCTAACCTAGATTCTTACTTAGCATGCATGATTAAAAATGTAAAACATCGTTCAGAGTACCAAATTTAAATCTTTGCAATCAACACATTTAAAACACAAGCCGTAAATCTAATAAATAAAATCAACAAGTAAGTGACTGATCAGTACTTTCTTAAAACAAAACAAGGGAACGGTTCGAGAAAGATAAAATAGTTTTCGAGTGCTTTCCTAGGGACTCAAGTCCCACTACATGCTAAATCATAAAAACAATAACAAAAACGTGCAACTTAGAGTCAGCTATCCATGATCATCCAGCAGCCTCCTCCTAGCCATCCAGCCTCTATCCCAAGTTACCTAGTGGAAAACCACAGAAAATAAGGGTGAGCAACGAGTTACTCAATAAGAATCCCCAACCGGGGTACAATACGAAACATCTCATTTAGCACACGGACATGCAACCATACAATGTCTTAGAGCAAACAGTTGGGTTAAAATCATACGCCACCCCTAGAGCTTGCCTATTCGAAGGCTTACAGCTACAAACTACCCTAGGTTCTACACCTGGGTGCCCTTCAGGCCTTGCACAACCTAGGACTCAGTGATGCCCATCGGGGACTTACACAGCTAGGAAGCCCATCAGGGTCTTACACCTCCAGGCTCAGTGATGCCCATCGGGGACTTACACACCTAGGATGCCCATCTGGTCTTACACCTCCAACTCGCTGATGCCCATCGGGGACTTACACACCTAGGATGCCCATTGGGGTCTTACACCTCCAATTCAAAGTTGATGCCCATCGGGAACTTACACACCTAGGATGCCCATCGGGATCTTACACCTCCAACTCAGTGATGCCCATCGGGGACTTACACACCTAGGATGCCCATCGTGGTCTTACACCTCCAACTCAGTGATGCCCATCGGGGACTTACACACCTAGGATGCCCATCGGGGTCTTACACCTCCAACTCAGTGATGCCCTGTAACGGCCTAGTTTTCTATTCTGGTTTTCGAGGTGCTTCCGGTTCAGATTCAGTTGTTCGGTTGGGCTGTTAGAGCTGTTATGACCCTTAGGGGTATTTTGGGCTTTTGGCTCCCCGGGCAGGATTTGTGGATTTTCAGGATCCCGAGGCAGCTCCTGCCTTTGTCGAGGCTTGTTTGTTGGTGGCTGTGAGTCCCGAGATGTTTGGGCTATTCATTTGGAAGCTCGGTTGTGATTTTGGGTTTTGGCAAAATCATTGTTGTTTGAGTGCTTCCATTGGGATTCAAGCCCGGGCCCTTAGTGTTGATTTGGGAGTTGGATTTAAGTGAGTTTTATTTATTGGAAAAGGTTGCTTCAATCGGGCCTCGAAGGAGGAAGCCGGGAAATGTGATTTTAAGGATTTTAAGGCTTATTTAAAAATTGGATAAATGGATAAGGATGGAAAATAGGTAAAAATCCCATTTTTCCTTTTTTCCCATTTTTTCCTTTCTCTCTCTCTCTCCTCCACCGAGCAGCCTAGTCGCCCCAACTTAGTCGCCCACCACACCCGAGCCAGAATCGCCTGTGTCGCACCGAGCCTAGCGCCGCCGCCTCGTCGGTCGCGCCGCCCATTTTAGCCGAGCACAAGCTGCCACCGAAGTCGCCTTCCGCTTCGACCCCTGCCGCCACCGCCTGTGCCCCGCCGCCGTGCCGAGCCTCAGGCGCTCGCAGACCTGCCGTGATCGCGCCGCCGCCGCGCGAAGTTCCTCAGAGCGTGTCGTGTCGCTTGGACCAGCGCCGCTGCTCCTCAGGCCGAGTCGCACGCGCGACCTTCGCCCAATCGAGCTCTCAGCTCGCGCCAAGACGCCTTGTCTCGCCTCAGCCGTGTCGCGCGCAGCTCTCCGCGCTTCAGCACCACCGCCAGCCCACCGCCGATCGCCCCTGCTGTGTGTTGGTTGGCCCGAGCCTTGTGGCTCCTCGGATGGTATTTCCCGAGTCTTTTCTTCGTTGGGCCCTGATTTGCTGGCTGCTGATTATGTATTTGATTAGGATGTTTTATTGAAATGTTTAGGCTGTTCGAGTTTGATTAGAGGCTCGAGGGTCGGTTGTGATTTGTGATTATTTTCTGCTTGTTCCAGGTAAGAAATTCTTACCGTGGTTGTGTGGACCCCATCAGAACGACCTGTGTTTTTCTTCCCGGCCTTCCGTGTATGCCCTAGGGGTAAATTGGTAATTTGGTCGGGCCGTCAGGGTCGTTTGTGTCCTTTCCAGTTGCTAAAATTATTGGATGGTTTTATGTAGGTTTTTGGAGGGGTTTGTATTTTGGTTTGAGCAAGGTTTGATGCAAAAGTAAAAATAAAGGAATTTAGGCCGCAAATGGGTTTGAACCGGTCTCCCCGGGAAGCTTGTAGAGATGTGTGCCAATTGAGCCATTAGGTGCTCTTGTTACTCTTTCTCGCATCACATCTTAGTTAACCTTGGATTTTGGAGTTTTGGTGCATTTGGTTAAATGAAATAGAATTAGGTTATTCCATCTTCTTCTCCAAAACTCCTCTTGGCCGCACAAGCTCTCCCTCTCCATTGCCTTGCCGAATTCTTCTTCCCTTGCATCTCCTTGGGTTCGATCATCATCATTCCGGTAAGTCTTCATCCTCTTCATCTCCTCATTTGGTTTTTGATGTGGCCGAAGGTAAGATGTAGAGTGTGTGTGTGTTTGTGTTGGTTGCAACAATGAGAGGAGCAAAAACCATCATCGCCAATTTCACCGCGACGCTCAGATTCTGGCCGAACCAGCCCACCAGACGCCTCAGACTGCTGAACCAGCCTTCGCAGCGACGCAGATCCGCTTAGCAGCCTTTGCTGCTCGTCAAAGAAGACAGACGCTCGTTGTCAAGACGCCCAATGGCCGGATCAAGACGCCGGATCGCGCCAAAGAATAAAGAAAGGCCAGATCGTCGCTCGTCCTCGCCGATCGCCGCGACGCCAGAGGGTCTCGCCAGCGCCGCGCGCTGCCCTCGCTGAAGCCGCTCGCCAGGTCCGTGATCGCGACGCCGGCGCCGCGCGCCGCCGCTTACGACGCGCGCGCTCGCTGTCCTCGCTGAAGCCGCCGCTGTCCGCGATCGCGACGCCAGCCGCCAGCGCTGCCGCCAGACAGACGCTGCCAAGGCGTCCTCGCTGCGCGTGCGTGCGGTGGGCCAGCAGCCTGGGCCACAAGGCCGTCGCTGCGTGCGCAGTAGCAGCAAGGCCGCCGCACCCCAGCTTTTGCCGCAGCTCCAAGCTCGTGGTCGCCGCGTCGCGCGTGAGTTCCTTTGAGCCGAGCTTGTCGTTTCTATTCTTGTTTAGACATTTTAGATGCTAATTATTGTTGGTTTGCTAGGTTCCCGCCGCTAGCTCTGGTTTGTTCGCAGCCTTAGGATTTGTGTGTAGAAGCCTCCCTACCAAGGTAAGGATTTCTTACCGGAGTTGTGTGGGCCTCATGCGTATATTTGTGATTGTTGTTTTGTATGCTGTGTATGATTATTAGCATGTTTAGCCCTAGGTGCTCTGCTCAATTCTCGATCGCATGAACTCTTGTATTGTTTCTCATGTTAGCCCATGCTAGGTTGTTCCATTCTCGCATGTTCGATATCTGTTTTGCTTCGTAGTATTATGCTAGGTTCCTTGTATCCATTGAGCACGTATTGGACCGCATTGAATGAATTGTTATTATTGTTATGGTTTAGAGTTCAAGTAGGTAGCATCATCCGGCCGGATGCATAACGTAACTTGCATCCCCGACAGTGGACGCACGAGATGGTACTGTCCTCGATCCCGTTAGGGTTTAGCTAACCCTAACTACCGCCCCGCAATCTTGGGTGAGGGTGGCAGATCGTTAAATGCCCCAACGGCCGGGATGATGACTTGGCATTGCCTCGCCCCGGCAGCCGGGCACGCCCTCGCCGTGTTCGCCAGAGCCTTGATTGCCACTGTTAGGGCAAGGACCGCTTCTCGGTGTAAGCCTACCACGACGGGTTCCTTAGCTCTCAAAGTGGTGGTACAGCCGACATAGTTCACGTGTCCGTGTCTCACACCCCTATGTCGCTGACACCGATCCAGAGATTTAGTTAGGCATGGTGATCGAACTCGGGCGCTTTGCCACTAGACCCGCACTTCGCAGTTTGCAAGAGCATGCGGTGCGCGCTACGCCATTACAAATATCGATCGAGAGCTCTCGGGATCTTGAGCTGCACCTTTCAGACGATGACAGAGACAGCCGAGGCCGGACTTGTTCCCGTGATAGCGCGTTTAGTGTGTTGTGGTATTTCCGACTAAGACCCCGAGTTGGCATCCGAGGTCCAAGTGTGGACTTAGCTATGTGCTCCGCTCCGTGTTTGTACTCATAGCTTGCATACATTCTTCTAGATGATCTTGTATATCGATTGTACCCTGGTTGGGGATTCTTATCGGGTAATTCGTTACTCACCCTTATTCTCGTGGCTTTCCACTGTAATCAAGGCGGAGACAGATGGTCAAGGAGGAGCCGTGATCATAGAATCCTCACTCATCATCTCGACTATTTTATTTTATCATGACTCTTCACTTTTTGTTATTTCCGAATGCATGTAGACGCACAGAGCCCCGTGGATGTTTTCTTACGCTTTTATGGATTCCAAAGATATTTGTACTTTTGGATTGTTTTAATGGTTTAAATAAATCTCGATCAGAGTATGCTTTTAGAAATGTATGTTTTGGTTGTTGAATGTTTCTGCTTTTACTTGGGATCCAAATGTATTTTTCATAATGTCTTTTATTTTCACTACATGCATTGGGGTAAAGGCCCATTTAGAGCCCCTTTGGGCCTGGTCTTACAGCTTGGTATCGAGAGCTCAGAGTCATAGATTCTGTGAGATCGACCTTTGTTGTAGGTCATCCTTCCATGATCACCAAGACTGGATACCATCAGCACGCCTAGATTTATTGTTTTAGAAAGGAAAAGGGTTAAGAATTTACAATACCTATCATCTAGTGTATGCCTTGTTTGGTGTTGTGGAGTGGTGACAGTGTGTTTTGATTCGTTGTTGGTTTGGATGTAGATCGCCAAAGATGCTACCACCCGCATCGGAGAGGAGGTTCGAGAGCGTGTCGAGGTATCGTGGATCGGATTCGAGCATCGCAGGACATCGCCCCAAGCCGACATCGATGGCATTCCACCAGCAGCCTCCTCCCGTTACGCCTAGAGCGGGCGTTGAGGCGATCGAGCGCCGTGGAGATCGCTTCTCCCGGAGCAGAGTTTGCCGAGTCTATGAGGGCTTTTATGGTCGCATGTTGAGTGACCAGGCGCAGAGACCTGTGCCTTGTTGGCGCTGCAGCCGGAAGAGTCCCGAGCCCAGACGAGCAAATGACTCGATTGGTTCAAATTGAGCTCAAGAGTTTCCTCCAGCCTCCTCAGAGCAAGTAGCCCCAGAGGCGTATATGGCAGAGGGTGCCGAGGAATTGGGTAGGTGGTCAAGGATTTTGTGAAGTGGAAGCCCGAGAAGTTCGATGCCACCGGTGATGCGTTAGCGGCAGCCTGTGTGGATTGCCCATTTGGAGTACACCTTCCCGATCATGGTGTGCCCCGATATTCAGAGGCCGAGGTGTGCGGCTCATGTGCTAGGAGGCACAATGAGATGGTGGTGGGAGTCCACCTTGAGCGAGAGACCACCTGGTCTCCACCCGCTACTTGGGAGTTCTTCAAGGCCGAGTTCAAGGTAAAGTTCATCGCTGATGAGGCTCAAGAGAAGATGGTGGAGCTCTTCCGTAAACTCAAGCAGGTTCGATTCCATTGAGGAATATGAGCGCAAGTTCTCGAGTATGGATATTTTGCTCCTCGCTTGATTGCCACCCCTGAGTCAAGATTCGGAAGTTCATATCCGGATTGAGGCAGTGGTGTTTCCGTGATGTCGTGGCTCGTGCCCCCGACACTTATGCTAGGGTCGCCCAGCTTAGCC
Organism: Sicyos edulis; assembly: GCA_036507275.1. Classification (NCBI taxonomy): domain Eukaryota; kingdom Viridiplantae; phylum Streptophyta; class Magnoliopsida; order Cucurbitales; family Cucurbitaceae; genus Sicyos; species Sicyos edulis. Next base: position 20,070,461 of record CM071847.1, read on the forward strand.
ACGATCTATAATGGGAAGTATCCGCCGAGCGGTTTGTTGCCGCCTCTGCTCAGCCGGCCCCGTCCCAAGAAACTGTGGGGGCGTAAGAGGAAGTTTGATTTTCGGGAGGCGGCGGCGCCGCCAAGGGCGCTTTGCAACAGATCTCATGAGAGCTCCACCGCTTTCGGCCTCCAGCAGAGGAGGACCTGTGCAGTTCCCGCTTGTGCTATTTGTGGGAAAGTCCACGCTGGAGCTTGTCACCGACCTAGATTGTGCTTCCGCTGTGGTAGGGAGGGGCACATGGCCCGCTTTTTGTGATCACCAACTATGGCAAATTTCAAATGAAAATAGCAGCAGCAGTTAGGTCGAGTGTTTGCTACGACCCGTCAGAGGCCGAGCGCACGGATGCCACTGCAAGGTGTACGCTTCTTGTTTTAGATCACCGCGCATTTGCCTTGTTTGATTCTCGTTCTACGATTCATTTGTATCTCGTGTTGTTTGGTCGAGCATGCTAAGTTAAGACTAGAGCCTCTAGGTTTCGAGTTATTCTGCTGCAACTCCTTCGGAGTTGATATGTTGGCTAGAGATAAGATTAGGGATGGCCGGATCGAGATATCCCGAGAGTTGCTAGTGGCTACGCTCATAGTTCCGCCTATGAGCGGTTTTGATGTGATTCTTGGTATGGAGTGGTTAGTCGCTAACCACGCGCTGATTGACCGCCACCGGAAAGAAGTAGTGTTCAGCCGCCAGTCGGCCCACTTTAAGTTTCGTGGAGTCCAGTGGTGGAGTTTGCCCGCCGATGGTGTCACCGTGAAAGCTCGTCGGTTGCTAGCTCATGGAGCTTGGGGCTATCTAGCCAAGTTGTCCGGGAAGAGCCGCTCCCTCATTGCTCTGCTGATCGTGCACCGGCCGTGCAGGAGTTTGCGGACGTGTTTCGAGGAGTTACCGGGTTGCCCCTCAAGAGAGAGGTTGACTTCACAATTGAGCTCGAGCCGTGGACCCTCCCTATCTCAAGGCTCCGTGATCGTATGGCGCCAATGAGTTAAAGGAATCAAGATTCGGCTGCAGGAGATGTTAGATCGAGGGTTCATCCGTCCGAGTGTGTCCTCGTGGGGAGCACCGGGCCTGCTTTGTGAAAAGAAGGATGGTTCTATGCGCTTATGTATTGATTACCGCGAGCTTAATAAGGTGACAGTTGATGAATAAGTATCCGCTGTGCCCCGCATCGATGATTTGTTCGATCGCCTTCAGGAGCTTCGTGTTCTCCAAGATAGATCCGAGATCCGGCTACCATCGGGCCATGGATCGTGATGCCGACATTCCTAAGACAAATTTTCGTGTCTAGATATGGTCACTATGAGTTTGTGGTCATGTCGTTTGGATTGACCAATGCCCCAAATTTGCGCTCATGGACATGATGGATAGGGTGTTCAAATCATTTTTGGACAGCTTCACATCGTGTTCATTGACGATATTCTCGATGTATTCGAGGTCTAAAGAAGACCATGCAGAGCATTTGAGGCGTAGTATTGGCGTACTTTGAGGGAAAACCAGCTTTATGCGTAAGTTTTCCAAATGTGACTTCTGGTTGGAGCAGTGGCCTTCCTAGGCCACGTGGTTTCGAGAGATGGTATAGCCGTGGACCCCGCAAGATTGAGGCCGTGAGTTTATGGGCCAAGCCGACTTGAGCTGCCGAGATTCGCAGCTTTTCTGGTTTGGCAAGTTACTACCGCTCGGCTCACAAGGACTTTTCGCTTTAGCCTCGCCCCTCACTCGCCCGACGAGGAAGGGTGTCGAGTTTGTTGGGACAAGCAGTGTGATGAGAGCGTTGCTGCACTCAAGCGCACCGACTTCAAGACTGTTGGCATCCCCGAGGGGACAGTGGTTTCGTGGTCTGCAGCAGTGATGCTTCCAAGTTTGGATTAGGTTGTGTGTTGATGCAAAGACGGAAGGTCATTGCCTATGCTTCCCGCCACCAAGCCGTATGAGCAGTAACTACCCGACTCATGATATGGAGTTGGCGCAGTGGTGTTTGTAATCAAGATTTGGAGGCATTACCGTATGGTGAGCTTGATTCGATGTTTACCGATCACCGAGCCTCAAGTATCTCGCTTACTCGTAAGGAGTTGAATATGAGGCAGAGGAGATGGTTAGAGTTGGTAAAGGATTAGGATTGCGAGATTTTGTACCATCCGGTAAAGCCAATGTAGTGGCCGATGCTTTGAGTAGAAAGACGCCGCACTCTGCGGGCGTTGTTGAGTTCTCACCTGGCTATGGAGAGAGTTCGAGCGGGCCGAGGTTGCAGTGTTGTTGGGTGAGGTTACCGCTGTGGTAGCTCTGGGCTTGGACTGCTCACCGCCGATTAGGCAAATGGATTATAGACACACCGCTTGGGGGACCCCGCACTTAAGAGATTGGTTGACAGAGTTAGTGCCGACGGTGACTTTGACTTTGTATATTCACTGCATGCTGGGTTGACTTATAGAGGCCGGTTGTGTGTTCCGGACATTGCAGTTTATGAGCAGAGTTGCTCTCTGAGGCCCACAGGCTTCCTCTTTGCTTGGCACCCTGGGTACCAAGATGTATCAGACCTTGCGCACTTTCCGGTGGATGGGAATGAAGAGAGATGTGGCAGAGTTTGTCAGGTGTCTCACTTGTCGCCAAGTGAAGGCACCCAGCAGAGGCCACCTGGTTTGTTGCAAAACCACTAAGTGTACCCAGTGGAAATGGGAAGAGATCTCCATGGACTTTATCTCTGGTTGCCAAGGACTCCGAGGAAGTTCTCTCGATTTGGGTGATAGTCGATCGTTTGACCAAGAGCGCACACTTCATTCTCTGACGAGACACTTATACCGCGGGAACAAAGGCGCAGCTTGTTTTTGGAGCAGATCATCCGTTATCATGGTGTGCCGGTGAGGATTGTGTCCGATCGTGACTCATGGTTCACTTCTCGCTTCGAGAGCGCCCGTATGGGTTTGGGCACAGAGTGCAATTTCAAAGATGACTTTTCACCCTCGACGGATGGTCGACCGAGAGAGTGAATCGATTCTCGAGGATATGTTGAGGGCTTGTGTGTTGGATTTCCTGTGCAATGGGACCAAAGATTCAGATTTTGATGGAGTTTGCCTATAACACAGCTATTACCGACGATTTATCTGTGATGGCTCCATTCGAGGCATTGTATGGTAAGCGTTGTTTCGGTCCCCCGTGTTCGGGAAGAGGTTGGTGATAGATGTGTTTTGGGTCCCGAAGTTATCGCAGCTTGACCAATGGTGCAGCAGGCGTAAGATTAGAGCTCGTATGTTGACAAACTCAGAGCAGCAGAAAGAGTTACGCCGATGTTCGGCGCCGAGATTTGGAGTTTGAGGTTGGTCGCATGTGTTCCTTAAGGTTGCTCCGATGCGAGGTGTTCGAGGTTTGTAAGCGTGGGAAGTTGAGTCCCGCTTTGTTGGTCCATTTGAGATCCTAGAGAGGATTGGCGAGTTGCTTACCGGTTAGCCCTTCCTCCGTCATCACATCGCGGTGCATAGTGTTTTTCATGTATCGATGTTGAGGCAAGATGTGCCGGACTCGCCGCACATTGTGGACTTTGAGCCTTTGCAAATTTGAATGAGGATTTGAACTTCGAGGAGAAGCCGGTGAGGATCCTTGCCTTTGAGACCAAGACGCTGCGTAATCGCGAGATTCGTTTGGTAAAGGTTCAAAGTGAAAGAGTCGGGGTTCTCGAGGAAGCCTTTTGGGAGCTGGAAGACGAGATGAGATTGCATTACCCCGAGCTTTGTTTTAAGGACTTTCGAGGACGAAAGTCATAAAAAGGAGGGAATATTGTAACGACCTGTGTTTTTCTTCCGGTCTTCTGTGTATGCCCTAGGGGTAAATTGGTAATTTGGTCGGGCCGTCGTGGTCGTTTGTGTCCTTTCGGTTGCTAAAATTATTGGATGGTTTTATGTAGGTTTTGGAGGGGTTTGTGGTTTGGTTTGAGCAAGGTTTGATGCAAAAGTAAAAATAAAGGAATTTGTGTCGCACCTGGGTTTGAACTCTGGTCTCTCCGGGAAGCTTGTAGAGATGTGTGCCAATTGAGCCATTAGGTGCTCTTGTTACTCTTTCTCGCATCACATCTTAGTTAACCTTGGATTTTGGAGTTTTGGTGCATTTGGTTAAATGAAATAAAATTAGGTTATTCCATCTTCTTCTCCAAAACTCCTCTTGGCCGCACAAGCTCTCCCTCTCCATTGCCTTGCCGAATTCTTCTTCCCTTGCATCTCCTTGGGTTCGATCATGTAACGACCTGTGTTTTTCTTCCCGGTCTTCCAGTGTATGCCCTAGGGGTAATTTGGTAATTTGGTCGGGCCGTCATGGTCGTTTGTGTCTTTTCCAAACTACTAAAATTATTGGATGGTTTTTGTAGGTTTTTGGAGGGGTTTGTGGTTTGGTTTGAGCAAGGTTTGTTGCAAAAGTAAAAATAAAGTAATTTTAGGCCGCACTGGGTTTGAACCCGGTCTCCTGGGAAGCTTGTAGAGAGGTGTGCCAAATGAGCCAGTAGGTGCTCTTGTTGCTCTTTCGCATCACATCTTAGTTAACCTTGGAGTTTGGAGTTTTGGTGCATTTGGTTAAATGAAATAGAATTAGGTTATTCCATCTTATTCTCCAAAACACCTCTTGGCCGCCCAAGCTCTCCATCTCCATAGCCTTGCCGAGTTCTTCATCCTTGCATCTCCTTGGGTCTGATCATCATCATTCCGGTAAGTCTTCGTCTTCTTCATCTTCTCTTTTGGGTGTTTGTTGGCCGAATGTAAGAAAAAGGGGTTGTGTGTGTGTGTGTGTTGTGCAGCCAGCCGAGAGGAGCAGCCATCATCCCCAGCCCAGCTCGCACGCCCAGATCGGTCGAGCCACCTGCCGTCAGACGCCCAGATCGGTCGAGCCACTGCCGCGACGCCCAGATCGGCCGAGCCAGCCACCTGTCGCGACGCCCAGATCGGTCGAGCGACCGCCCGCCAGACGCCTGCACTGTTCGCAGCAGCCTTCGCCTTTCGCCCAGCAGCAGATCGCCCGATCGCTGCACGACGCCGCGCGTGTCCGCTTGCCGAGCCGCTCGCCCGCGCGCGCCGCTCAGACATTCGCCGCTGCTCCTCGCTGAAGTTGCTCGCCGCGCCGCCCGAGACGCAGCCAAGCGCCGCGCGCCGTCGCGCGCTCGCCGCTGCGCGCGCGTGTGTCCTCGCTGCCGTGTTGGCCAGCAGCGGCAGTAGAGGTGTCGTGTGCAGCTGCGCGGGCCAGCGCCAGCAGCAGCGTGTCGCTGCTGCGTGCCTGGTAGCGCAGCCAGCGCCCCACTTTGCCGAGCCAGCCTTGGTTTGCAGAATTTCAAGCTCGTGGTCGTCGCGCCGCGTGAGTTCCCGAGCCGAGCTTGCTGTTCTATTGTTGTTTAGATATTTTAGATATCGATTATTGTTGGTTTGCTAGGTTCCCGCCGCTAGCTCTGGATTGTTCCGCAGCCTTAGGATTTGTGTGTAAAAGTCTTCCACCAAGGTAAGGATTTCTTAATGGGTTGTGTGGACCTCGCATGTATATTTGTGATTGTTGTTTTGTATGCCCGTGTATGTTTACTAGCATGTTTAGCCTAGGTGCTCGCTCAATTCTCGATCGCATGAACTCTTGTATTGTTTCTCATGTTAGCCCATGCTAGGTTGTTCTATTCTAGCATGTTCGATATCGTTTCTTGCTTCGTAGTATCATGCTAGGTTCTTTGTATCCGATGAGCACGTATTGGACCGCATTGATTGAATCGTTATTATTGTTAAGGTTTAGAATTGAGGTAGATAGAATCATCCGGCCCGATGCATAAAGTATCTTGCATCTATGGCAAGGACGCTCGAGACGCTTCTCCGTCCTTGGACCCGTGAGGGATTAGCTATCCCAACCCAGAGGCCCCGCAATCTTGGGTGAGGGTGGCGATCGTTAAATGCCCCAACGGTCGGGATGATGACTTGGCATTGCCTCGCCCTCGGCAATCGACACGCCTCGGCGTGTTCGGCCGTAGCCCTTGATTGCCACCGTTAGGGCAAGGACCGCTTCTCGGTGTAAGCCTACCACGACGGTTCCTTAGCCTCAGTGCGGTGGTACAGCCGACATAGTTCACGTGTCAGTCTCTCACACCCTATGTCGTTGACACCGATCCGTAGATTTAGTTAGGCATGGTGATCGAACTCGGGCAAGCTTGCCACTAGACCCGCACCCCGTAGTTTGCGGTAGCATGCGGTGCGTGCTTACGCCATTACAGCGCGCCGATCGGAGAGCTCCTCGATCTTGAGCCGTTGCACCTTTCGTGATCGGCGAGAGACAGCCGAGGCCGGGACTTGTTCCCGTGATAGTGCGTTTAGTGTGATGTGGTATTTTCCGGACTAAGACCCGAGATGGCATCCGAGGTCCAAGTGTGGACTTAGCTATGTGCTCCGCTCTCGTGTTTGTTCTCATAGCTTGCATACATTCTTCTAGATGATCATGTATATCGTATTGTACCCGGTTGGGGATTCTTACTGGGTAATTCGTTACTCACCCTTATTCTCGTGGTTTTCCACGGTGTAATCAAGGCGGGAGACAGGATGGTCAAGGAGGAGCTACGATCATGGAACTCGCTTGTCATCTCTCGATTGTTTTATTTTAATTATCATGACTCTTCACTTTTTATTATTTCCCCGAATGCATGTAGACGGGCACAGAGCCCCGTGGATGTTTTCTTACGTTTTATGGATTCCAAAGATATTGGTACTTGTGGATTGTTTTAATGGTTTAAATAAATCTCGATCAGAGTGTGCTTTTAGAAATGTATGTTTTGGTTGTTGAATGTTTCTGTTTTTACTTGGAATCAAATGTATTTTTTCATAATGTCTTTTATTTTCACTACATGCATTGGGGTAAAGGCCCATTTAGAGCCCCTTTTGGGCCTGGGTCTTCAGCTTGGTATCGAGCTCAGAGTCATAGATTCTGTAGGATCGACCTTTTGTTGTAGGTCGTTTTCCATGATCATCAAGACTCTGGCTACCATCGTGTACGCCTAGATTTATTGTTTTAGAAAGGAAAAGGGTTAAGAATTTACAATACCTATCATCTAGTGTATGCCTTGTTTGGTGTTGTGGAATGGTGACAGTGTGTTTTGATTCGTTGTTGGTTTGGATGTAGATCGCCAAAGATGCTACCACCCGCATCGGAGAGGAGGTTCGAGAGCGTGTCGAGGTATCGTGGATCGGATCTCGACATGCAGGACATCGTCCCAAGTCGACATCGATGGCATTCCACCGGCAGCTCCTCCCGTTACGCCTAGAGCGGGCGTTGAGGCGATCGAAGCGCCGTGAGATCGCTCCCCGGAGCAGAGTTTGCCGAGTCTATGAGGGTTTTATGGTCAGCATGTTGAGTGACCAGAGAGGCGAGACCTGTGCCTTGTTAGCGCTGGGCAACGGAAGAGTCCCGAGCCCGGATCGAGCGGTGACTCGATTGGTTCAAAGAGAGCTCAAGAGCACCTCCGGCTCCACAGAGCAAGTAGCCCCAGAGGCGATATGGCAGAGGGTGCCGAGGAATTGGGTAGGTGGTCAAGGATTTTGTGAAGTGGAAGCCCGAGAAGTTTGATGCCACCGGTGATGCGTTAGCGGCGGCCTGTGTGGATTGCCCATTTGGAGTACACCTTCCGATCATGGTGTGCCCCGATATTCAGAGGCCGAGATGTGCGGCTCATGTGCTAGGAGGCACAATGAGATGGTGGTGGGAGTCCACCTTGAGCGAGAGACCACCGGGTCTCCACCCGCTACTTGGGAGTTCTTCAAGGCCGAGTTCAAGGTAAAGTTCATCGATGATGAGGCTCGGAGAAGATGGTGGAGCTCTTCCGTAACTCAAGGTGGTTCTCGATTCCATTGAGGAATATGAGCGCAAGTTCTCGTGAGTATGGATATTTTGCTCCTCGGTTGATTGCCACCCGAGTCAAGATTCGGAAGTTCATATCGAGATTGAGGCGTGGTGTTTCCCAGATGTCGTGGCTCGTGCCCCCGACACTTATGCTAGGGCCATTCGATTAGCCACGATCTATAATGGAAGTATCCCGCTGAGCGGGTTGTTGCCGCTCTGTTCGGCCGTCCCGTCCCAGCCGGTGTGGGGCGTAAGAGGAAGTTTGACTTTCGGGGGAGGCGGCGGCGCCGCTAAGGGCGATTTGAATCAGATCACGGAGAGCTCCACCGTTTCACCCCACAGCAGGAGGACCTGTGCGATTTCGCTTGTGCTACTTTGTGGGAAAGTCCACTGAGCTTGTCACCGACCTAGATTGTGCTACCGTTGTGGTAGAGAGGGGCACATGGCCCGTTTTTGTGATCACCCGGCTATGGCGGCTCGGCCAGCGCAGCAAATACAGGTCGAGTGTTTGCTACGACCGTCAGAGGCCGAGCGACGGATGCCGCCGTGGCAGTACGCTTCTTGTTTTAGATCATCGCGCATTTGTCTTGTTTGATTCTCGTTCCACGCATTCATTTGTATCTGTGTTGTTTGGTCGAGCATGCTAAGTTAAGACTAGAGCCTCTAGGTTTTGAGTTATTCTGCTGCAACTCCTTGGGAGTTAGTATGTTGGCTAGAGATAAGATTAGGATGGCCGGATCGAGATATCCGGAGAGTTGCTTGTGGCTACGCTCATAGTTCCGCCTATGAGCGGTTTTGATGTGATTCTTGGTATGGAGTGGTTAGTCGCTAACCACGCGCTGATTGACCGCCACGGAAAGAAGTAGTGTTCAAAGCCGCCAGTCGGCCCACTTTAAGTTTCGTGGAGTCCAGTGGTGGAGTTTGCCCGCCGATGGTGTCACCGTGAAAGCTCGTCGCTTGCTAGCTCATGGAGCTTGGGGCTATCTAGCCAAGTTGTTCGGGAAGAGCGCCTCGCCGTCTCCTGCTGTCGATCAAAGTGCCGGCGTGCAAGAGTTCGCGGATGTGTTTCCGAGGAGTTACTGGGGTTGCCCCAAAAGAGAGGTTGACTTCAATATTGAGCTCGAGCCGGGGACCCTCCCTATCTCGAAGGCTCCGTGACGCATGGCGCCAGTGAGTTAAAGGAATCAAGATTGGGCTGCAGGAGATGTTAGACCGAGGGTTCATCCGTCCAAGTGTGTCTCGTGGGGAGCACGGGCCTGCTTTGTGAAAAAGAAGGATGGTTCTATGCGCTTATGTATTGATTACCGCGAGCTTAATAAGGTGACAGTGAAGAATAAGTATCCGTTGCCCCGTATCGATGATTTGTTCGATCGCCTTCTGTGGAGCTTCGTGTTCTCCAAGATAGATCCGAGATCCGGTTACCATCGCCATGCGGATCGGGATGCCGACATTCCTAAGAGACAATTTTCAGTCCGAGATATGGTCACTATGAGTTTGTGGTTATGTCGTTTGGATTGACCAATGCCCTGTACGCGTTCATGGACATGATGGATAGGGTGTTCAAATCATTTTGGACAAATTTTCGTCATCGTGTTCATTGACGATATTCGATTTATTCGAGGTCTAAAGAAGACCATGCAGAGCATTTGAGACGAGTATTGGCGGCTTTGAGGAAAACCGGCTTTTATGCGAAGTTTTCCAAATGTGATTTGTTGGAGCAGTGGCCTTCCTAGGCCACGTGGTTTCGAGAGATGGTATAGCCGTGGACCCCGCGAAGATTGAGGCCGTGAGTTCATGGGCCAAGCCGACTTCGATTGCCGAGATTCGCACTTTCGGGTTTGGCGAGTTACTACCGCGGTTCGTCAAGGACTTTTCTCGCTTTAGCCTCGCGCCTCACTCGTCGACGAGGAAGGGTGTCGAGTTTGTTTGGGACAAAGAGTGTGATGAGAGCTTTGCTGTGCTCAAGCGTAGTTTGACTTCAAAGACTGGTGTTGGCATCCCCGAGGGGACAGTGGTTTCGTGGTCTACAGTGATGCTTCCAAGTTTGGATTAGGTTGTGTGTTGATGCAAAGACGGAAGGTCATTGCCTATGCTTCCCGTCACCAAGCCGTATGAGCAGAACTACCCGACTCATGATATGGAGTTGGCGCAGTGGTGTTTGCGAAGATTTGGAGGCATTACCGTATGGTGAGCGGATTCGAGATGTTTACCGATCACCGAGCCTCAAGTATCTGTTTACTCGTAAGGAGTTGAATATGAGGCAGAGGAGATGGTTAGAGTTGGTAAAGGATTATGATCTGCGAGATTTTGTACCATCCGGTAAAGCCAATGTAGTGGCCGATGCTTTGAGCGAAAAGACGCCGCACTCTGCGGCGTTGTTGAGTTCCCAACTGGGGTTTGAGAGAGAGAGTTCGAGCGGGCCGAGGTTGCAGTGTTGTTGGGAGAGGTTACCGCTGTGGTAGCTCGATTGGACTGCTCACCGTCGATTCGGCAATGGATTATAGACAGCCAGTTGGGTGACCCCGCACTTAAGAGATTGGTTGACAGAGTCGGTCTTGTGGTGACTTTGACTTTGTATATTCACAGACGGTGGGTTGACTTATAGAGGCGGTTGTGTGTTCGGACATTGCAGTTTATGAGCCGAGTTGCTCTGAGGCCCACTATTCCCCTTTTGCTTGGCACCCGGGGTACCAAGATGTATCAGACCTTAAGCAGACTTTTCCGTGGATGGGGATGAAGAGAGATGTGGCAGAGTTTGTCACCGGTGTCTCACTTGTCGACAAGTGAAGGCACCCAGCAGAGGCCAGCAGAGTTTGTTGCAAATGATCGAGTGTACCCAGTGGAAATGGGAAGAGATCTCTATGGACTTTATATCTGGTTTGCCAAGGACTCGAGGAAGTTCTCTCGATTTGGGTGATAGTCGACCGTTTGATCAAGAGCGCACACTTCATTCCGGTAGGGACACTTATACCGTGGGAACAGTGGGGCGCGGTGTTTTTGGAGCAGATCATCCGTTATCATGGTGTCTTGGTGAGGATTGTGTCGATCGTGACTCGCGGTTCACTTCTCGCTTTTTCGGAGAGCGCCCCGGAAGGGTTTGGGCACAGAGTGCGCCAAAGATGACTTTTCACCCTCGGACGGATGGTCGACCGAGAGAGTGAATCGATTCTCGAGGATATGTTGAGGGCTTGTGTGTTGGATTTCCCAGCAGATTGGGACCAGATTCAGATTTTGATGGAGTTTGCCTATAACAATAGTTACCAATCGACGATTCGAGATGGCTCCATTCGAGGCATTGTATGGTAAGCGTTATCGGTCCCCGTGTTCGGGGAAGAGGTTGGTGATAGACAGTTTTGGGTCCCGAGTTATCTGCAGATTGACCAATGGTGCAGTCAAGCGTAAGATTAGAGCTCGTATGTTGACAAATTTCAGAGCAGCAGAAGAGTTACGCCGATGTTGGCGCCGAGATTTGGAGTTTGAGGTTGGTCGGCATGTGTTCCTTAAGGTTGCTCCGATGCGAGGTGTTACGAGGTTTGGTAAGCGTGGGAAGTTGAGTCCCCGCTTTGTTGGTCCATTTGAGATCCTAGAGAGGATTGGCAGAGTTGCTTACCGGTTAGCCCTACCTCCGTCACTATCAGCAGTGCATAGTGTTTTCCATGTATCGATGTTGAGGCAAGATGTGCGGACCCGTCGCACATTGTGGACTTTGAGCCTTTGCGGTGAATGAGGATTTGAACTTCGAGGAGAAGCGGTGAGGATCCTTGCCTTTGAGACCAAGACGTTGCGTAATCGCGAGATTCGTTTGGTAAAGGTTCGAGTGGAAGAATCGGGGTTTCGAGGAAGCCACTTGGGAGCGGGAAGAGGCGAGATGAGGTTGCATTACCCTGAGTCAAGTTGTCTTAAGGACTTTCGAGGACGAAAGTCATAAAAAGGAGGGAATATTGTAACGACCTGTGTTTTTCTTCCCGGTCTTCCGGTATGCCCTAGGGGTAATTTGGTAATTTGGTCGGGCCGTCATGGTCGTTTGTGTCTTTTCCAGCTACTAAAATTATTGGATGGTTTTTGTAGGTTTTTGGAGGGGTTTGTGGTTTGGTTTGAGCAAGGTTTGTTGCAAAAGTAAAAATAAAGTAATTTGTCTTTGCAGTAGGGGTTTGAACCCGGTCTCTGGGAAGCTTGTAGAGAGGTGTGCCAAATGAGCCGTGAGGTGCTCTTGTTGCTCTTTACGCATCACATCTTAGTTAACCTTGGAGTTTGGAGTTTTGGTGCATTTGGTTAAATGAAATAGAATTAGGTTATTCCATCTTATTCTCCAAAACACCTCTTGGCCGCCCAAGCTCTCCATCTCCATAGCCTTGCCGAGTTCTTCATCCTTGCATCTCCTTGGGTTCGATCATCATCATTCGGGTAAGTCTTCGTCTTCTTCATCTTCTCTTTTGGGTGTTTGTTGGCCGAATGTAAGAAAAAGGGGTGTGTGTGTGTGTGTGTGTTGTGCAACCCGAGAGGAGCGACCATCATCCCCACCCACCGACGACGCCCAGATCGGTCGAGCAGCTACTGCCGACGCCCAGATCGGTCGAGCCAGCCCGCTGTCGACGCCCAGATCGGGCGAGCCAGCCACTGTCGCGACGCCCAGATCGGTCGAGCAGCCACCGCCGCGCGCCTGGACTGTTTCGCAGCAGCCGCGCGTTCGCTTCCCAAAGCAGATCGCCCGATCGCCAGACGCCCTCGCCGTGTCGCGCTTGCCGAGCCGCTCGCCCGCGCGCCTTGGCTCGGCTGACATTCGCCGCGCGCGTCCTCGCTGAAGTTGCTCGCGCGCGCTTCGCCAGACGCCGGCGCCGCGCGCCTTCGCCGTCAGACGCGCTCGCGCGCGCGCGTGTCCTCGCTTGCCGTGCCGGTAGCGCAGCCGGTAGCGTGTCCGTCTGCGTGCGGGCAGCGCAACCGGTAGCGTGTCCTGCCGTGCCAGTAGCCAGCGGCAGCGGCGCCCGAGCTTGCCGAGCTGGCTTGCAGCACACCCCAAGCTCGTGTCGTCGCGCGCGTGAGTTCCCGAGCCGAGCTTGTTTGTTTCTATTGTTGTTTAGATATTTTAGATACCGATTATTGTTGGTTTGCTAGGGTTCCCGCTCGCTAGCTCGGGATTGTTCCGCAGACTTAGGATTTGTGTGTAAAAGTCTTCCGACCAAGGTAAGGATTTCTTACAGGGGTTGTGTGGACCTCGCGGTATATTTGTGATTGTTGTTTTGTATGCCTGTGTATGTTTACTAGCATGTTTAGCCTAGGTGCTCTGTTTCAATTCTCGATGTGGCATGAACTCTTGTATTGTTTCTCATGTTAGCCCATGCTAGGTTGTTCTATTCTAGCATGTTCGATATCTGTTCTTGCTTCGTAGTATCATGCTAGGTTCTTTGTATCCGATGAGCACGTATTGGATCGCATTGATTGAATCGTTATTATTGTTAAGGTTTAGAATTGAGGTAGATAGAATCATCCGGGCCCGATGCATAAAGTATCTTGCATCTATGGCAAGGACGTTCGAGACAGCTTCTCCGATCCTTGGACCCCGTGAGGGATTAGCTATCCCAACCGGTAGGCCCCGCAATCTTGGGTGAGGGTGGCGATCGTTAAATGCCCCAACGGTCGGGATGATGACTTGGCATTGCCTCGCCCCGGCGATCGACACGTCCTCGGCGTGTTCGGCCGTAGCCCTTGATTGCCACTGTTAGGGCAAGGACCGCTTCTCGGTGTAAGCCTACCACGACCGGTTCCTTAGCCTCAGTGCGGTGTGGTACAGTGACATAGTTCACGTGTCCAGTCTCACACCCCTATGTCGGTGACACCGATCCGAGAGATTTAGTTAGGCATGGTGGTGAACACGGGCAGCTTGCCACTAGACCCGGCACCCCGAGTTTGCGGTAGCATGCGGTGCGCGCTACGCTCATTCTACAGCGCCGACCGAGAGCTCCTCGGGATCTTGAGCGAGTGCACCTTTCGTATCGACGGCGAGACAGCCGAGGCGGGACTTGTTCCCGTATAGTGCGTTTAGTGTGATGTGGTATTTTCCGGACTAAGACCACGAGATGGCATCCGAGGTCCAAGTGTGGACTTAGCTATGTGCTCCGCTCTCGTGTTTGTTCTCATAGCTTGCATACATTCTTCTAGATGATCATGTATATCGTGTATTGTACCCCGGTTGGGGATTCTTACTGGTAATTCGTTACTCACCCTTATTCTCGTGGTTTTCCACGGGTAATCAAGCGGGAGACAGGATGGTGAAGGAGGAGCTACGATCATGGAACCTCTTTGTCATCTCACGATTGTTTTATTTTAATTATCATGACTCTTCACTTTTTATTATTTCCCCGAATGCATGTAGACGGGCACAGAGCCCAGGATGTTTTCTTACGTTTTATGGATTCCAGCATATTGGTACTTGTGGATTGTTTTAATGGTTTAAATAAATCTACGATCGAGTGTGCTTTTAGAAATGTATGTTTTGGTTGTTGAATGTTTCATTTTTACTTGGAATCCAAATGTATTTTTTCATAATGTCTTTTATTTTCACTACATGCATTGGGGTAAAGGCCCATTTAGAGCCCCTTTTGGGTCGGGTCTTTCTACAGATCATCATCATTCGGGTAAGTCTTCATCCTCTTCATCTCCTCATTTGGTTTTTGATCTTTGGCCGAAGGTAAGATGTAGAGTGTGTGTGTGTTTGTGTTGGTTGCGGCCCGGTGAGAGGAGAAGCGACCATCATCGCCAGCCCACTCGCGAGCCCAGATCTGTCGAACCGGCCCAGCTCGCCGACGCCGAGATCTGTCGAACCAGCTGCCGCCAGACGCCAGATTCGCTTAGCACGCCTTGCCGTTAAATTCAAAGAAGCCACAGATCGCCTCGCCGTCGCGACGCCCGGCCGGTCGGACCGCGACGCCGGATCGCGCCGGCAAACAAAACAGCAGCCAGATCGTCGTTCGTCCTCGCCCGATCGCCGACGCCAGAGGTCTCGCTAAGCGCCCGCTGGCGTCCTGCCGAAGCTGCTCGCGTGTCGCATCGCGACGCCGCCAGCGCGCGCGCGCCGCCAGACGTTCGCGCGCGCGCGCCTCCTGCCGAGCCTGCTCGCCGTGTCCGCGATCGCGACGCCGGCGCCGCGCGCCTTCGCGCCAGACGCGCGCCCGCGCGCGCTGCGTCCTGCTGCCGTGCGTGCGGTAGCGGCCGGCGTGCGTCCTCGCTGCCGTGCGTGTGCACAGCGCGGCCAGCGCCAAACCCAGCTTGCCAGCAGCTCCAAGCTCGTGTCGTCGTGCCGCGTGAGTTCCCCGAGCCGAGCTTGCTGTTCTATTGTTGTTTAGACTTTTAGATGCTGATTATTGTTGGTTTGCTAGGTTCCCGCTCGCTAGCTCGGGTTTGTTCCATGACTTAGGATTTGTGTGTAGAAGCCTCCCACCAAGGTAAGGATTTCTTCACGGAGTTGTGTGGGCCTGCGGTATATTTGTGATTGTTGTTTTGTATGCTGTGTATGATTATTAGCATGTTTAGCCCTAGGTGCTCTCGCTCAATTCTCGATGGCATGAACTCTTGTATTGTTTCTCATGTTAGCCCATGCTAGGTTGTTCCATCTCGCATGTTCGATATCTCGTTCTTGCTTCGTAGTATTATGCTAGGTTCCTTGTATCCGTTGAGCACGTATTGGATTGCATTGAATGAATTGTTATTATTGTTATGGTTTAGAGTTCAAGTAGGTAGCATCATCCGGGCCGGATGCATAACGTAACTTGCATCCCCGACAGGGACGTACGAGATGGTACTCGTCCTCGATCCCGTTAGGGTTTAGCTAACCCTAACGGTGGCCCCGCAATCTTGGGTGAGGGTGGCAGATCGTTAAATGCCCCAACGGTCGGGATGATGACTTGGCATTGCCTCGCGTCCCCGGCGATCGGCACGTCCTCGGCGTGTTCGGCCGTAGCCCTTGATTGCCACTGTTAGGGCAAGGACCGCTTCTGGTGTAAGCCTACCACGGCCGGTTCCTTAGCCTCAAGTGCGGTGGTACAGTGACATAGTTCACGTGTCGTGTCTCACACCCTATGTCGGTGACACCGATCCGGAGATTTAGTTAGGCATGGTGATCGAACACTGGCGGCTTGCCACTAGACCCGGCACCCCCGAGTTTGCGGAGCATGCGGTGCGCGCTTACGCTCATTACAGCGCCGATCGAGAGCTCCTCGGGATCTTGAGCCGAGTGCACCTTTTCGTGATCGACGATGAGACAGCCGAGGCCGGGACTTGTTCCCGTATAGCGCGTTTAGTGTGTTGTGGTATTTCCGGACTAAGACCACGAGTTGGCATCCGAGGTCCAAGTGTGGACTTAGCTATGTGCTCCGCTCGTGTTTGTACTCATAGCTTGCATACATTCTTCTAGATGATCTTGTATATCGTATTGTACCCGGTTGGGGATTCTTACTGGGTAATTCGTTACTCACCCTTATTCTCGTGGCTTTCCACGGGTAATCAAGGCGGGAGACAGGATGGTGAAGGAGGAGCCGTGATCATGGAATCGCTTGTCATCTCGACTATTTTATTTTATCATGACTCTTCACTTTTTGTTATTTCCAATGAATGCATGTAGACGGGCACAGAGCCCTGGATGTTTTCTTACGTTTTATGGATTCCAAAGATATTTGTACTTTTGGATTGTTTTAATGGTTTAAATAAATCTCTGATCATAGTATGCTTTTAGAAATGTATGTTTTGGTTGTTGAATGTTTCTGTTTTTACTTGGGATCCGAAATGTATTTTTCATAATGTCTTTTATTTTCACTACATGCATTGGGGTAAAGGCTCATTTAGAGCACCTTTTGGGTCGGGTCTTTACACCTGCGATATATCATGATGTGCCTTGTATGCTTGTTTACTGTTATGAGCATGATAGTGATAGGGCAGCTTTGATTGATCTCTTGCTAGCATGTTGCCTGATTTTACATGTTCGTGCCATGCTAGGTTTGTTCTTCCAGCATGCTTATGATTCCTGCTTAAGTTTGTAGTATCATGCTAGGTAAGCGTCTTTGATGTCGGTTATTGCTTGCTAGCCAGGAACCATTTTACTCTGTACTCTTAGATAGAGTTGTAGGGTTTGTCATCATCCAGAGGCTGAGAGCAGACATAACGTACTTTGTCCCCACTGGTCGGGAGTAAAGTGCGCGCTGCATAACGTACATTGCTTTCCCCCCCCCCCCGGCCGCCGATGTGGATTTAGCTACCCACATTGGCATAAGCCTAGTTTGTAGCCTGCTAGAGTGGAACCCTGCCAACGGTGTAAACCTACCTTGGCCGGTTCTTAGCTTCAGGTCGGTGGTTCGGTGGTGCATGATGAGCGCGAGGGCCTCGCGCATCGTGTGATCGTGACACCGCTTCCGAGTCTTAGGCATGCATACCTGGCCCGCGTAGTTTGTCCTTAGACCCCCACATTTACGCTGGTTGCAGCAGCATGCGGTGTGCGCGCACACGCGTTAGTTGCCGGTTCGGAGAGCTCTTCCGGGCTGATGTTGTGAGTACACCATTCCTTCCAGTTTAGAGCCAGACTTCGGGTACTCTCCCGTAAGTCCAGATTATTAGCAAGGGTAAAGAAGCCCTTGAGGACATCCTTGGGATCAGTTCTTGAGCTGATCATCTCCCCGAGTGAAAGAGACCTCGATGATGTCCCGGGATTGGTTATGAGAACCAATCATTATGCCGGAAGTAGGAGACTTCCGATGACTCCAAATCTTGCATTGTGAGCTCGTTGAGCTATGATCTGTGTTGATAGCTGTTTGCTTGCATGCTGAGGTGCTAGATGACTGATGTATCATATTGTACCCCGGTTGGGGATTCTTACTGAGTATGTTTATACTCACCCTTATTTATCTTTCAGGTAACTTGGGACAACACCAGGAGGGCTAGCGGAGGGAGCTGATTGATCATGGGAGCTGCCGGCACTCTGTCATTTATTATTGCATTGTTTATTCAGCATGTAGATGGACAGGAGTCCTAGGGGAACTTTGTTTAAAACGTTGTTTAACTTGTATTGTATGTTTTTATAAACACTGGCCAGGTTGTTTTACTTTGTTGGTTTGTTTAAAAGTAATTGTTGGTTATGTTTTAAGGGTTCCCCCTTCTCATATGTTTTGAAAGGTTTTTAAATATGAGCATTGAACCGCTTGTTATCATATTTAACTTGCATGCTGAGTGAGAACCCAGGTTTAGGACCGTATGTTTTGGGTCGGGTTCTTACATGCCCATCGGGGACTTACACACCTAGGATGTCCATCGGGGTCTTACACCTCCAACTCAATGATGCCCATCGGGGACTTACACTCCTAGGATGCCCATCGAGGTCTTACACCTCCAACTCACATTCGAATTTCCATCGGGGTCTTACCCGAGCGGGACCTAAACTAGTAACCCCTACAATCTTCTACACTATACATCACCTGTCTAACCCTAACATGGATTTAACTTACAACGGGAACATAGATTTGTTAGAGTAGAAAGCCCTAGCATGGAACTAATAGAATACAACATGAAGCACAACACAAACATGAAGTCAAAACATGCATGAGTCCTATCCACTATAACCTTGTACAGTCACAATAATCAACAAGCTATCGAATATTCGCAGGGTCCACACAACCCGGGTAAGAAGTCCTTACCTGGAAACAAGTTGAAAATGACTATCACGAATTAAATAACGACCCTCGAGCTTTAAAGTGAACCCGAGCAACCTAGGCATACAATAAAAAAACCTCCTAAATAAATAAACAGCAGCCAGCAGCTTTAAGTCTAAAAGGGGAAAGGCTCGGGAATTACCAACCGAGAAGACACGCAGTCTCGGCTGCAAGGGGCAGGAATGGGCGCTGCTGGTGCGATAAAGGAGCTGGCGCTGGCTCGGGCGAGCGGCAAGGCGAGCAGACGCGCTGGAGCGGCGCGTGGCAAGGCGTCTGGATGGCAGGGCAACGTTCAGGTGAACTAGGCTGCGGCGACGGCGCGCGAACGAGCGGACTCGCTGAGATGGCACGCGCGAGCGCCCGGCTCTTTGGGGGTGTCACGCAGCAGCGACGGCAGCCCGCTTGTGGGCGCGGCGACGGCGGACGCGTCTGGGCGTGGTGGTGGCTCGGTGCGATGCGGCGCTGGGGGGCAGTGGGCAGCGCTGGGTTGGGCGATGCAGGGCGTGCAACGGCTGGGCGAGGCAGGGTGAGGGTGAGGACGCTGGGCGACGGCGGTGTGGGTGAGGGGGAGAGGGGGTCGGCGGCGAGGGTGAGGGGGAAGAGAGAGTTTTCTTTTTCTTTCTTTTCTTCTTTTCTTTCCTTCCCTAAATTAAATAGTCTTTTGGGAATCTCAAAATCCCTTCCCAAAGCTTCCCCCTTTCGAGCCCTGGCTAACGCGCTTATTTTCCTTATTTAAATTCAAGCTTCCAAACCCCTTTTTAGGCCAAGGGTTCGAGACCTCCAATTAACACCCTTCAAAAAAAAAATATATAAAAACCTTATTTTACATTTAGCTGAAAACCGGGTTGTTACAAAGGGTGTTGCTCGGAATTCGTACCCTGGGTGGAAGCTACGATGTGGTTGATGCTTTGAGTAGGCGGATGACACATTCTGTAGCGTTTCTGGTCTTTTTGGGTTTCAAGGTTCGGAGTAGGCCAACACATGTAAGGATCCGACCCGAGAAACGGTCTCTAACCTTGATCCTTAACTTAGCATGCATGATTAAGAATGTAAAATCACCATTCAGATTACCAAATTTAAAACTTTTCAATCAACACATTTAAAACAAACCATAAATCCAGTAAGTAAAATCAACAACTAAGTGACTGATCAGTAATTTTATAAAAGAAAACCAAGAAAACGGTTCGAGAAACATTAAACAGTTTTTTGTTGAGTGCTTTCCTAGGGACTCAAGTCCCACTACATGCTAAATCATAAAAAATAAAAGAAACGTGCCACTCAGAGTTCAGCTATCCATGATCATCCAGCAGCCTCCTCCTAGCCAACCAGCCTCTGTCCCAAGTTACCTGGTGGAAAACCACAGAAAATAAGGGTGAGCAACAAGTTACTCAGTAAGAATCCCCAACCGGGGTACAATACGAAAACATCTCATTTAGCACACTGACATGCAACCATACAATGACTTAGAGCAAACGGTTGGTTTAGGCTATGAGCTACTCCTAGAGCGAGCCTATTCAAGGGCTTACATCTACAACCTATCCTAGGTTCTACACCTGGTTGCCCTTCGGGGTCTTACACAACCTAGGACTCAGTGATGCCCATCGGGGACTTATACACAAGGATGCCCATCAGGGTCTTACACCTCCAATCAATGATGCCCATCGGGGTCTTACACATCTAGGATGCCCATCGGGGTCTTACACCTCCAATCAATGATGCCCATCAGGGTCTTACACATCTAGGATGCCCATCGGGGTCTTACACCTCCAATCAATGATGCCCATCGGGGTCTTACACATCTAGGATGCCCATCGAGGTCTTACAGCTCCAATCAATGATGCCCATCGGGGTCTTACACATCTAGGATGCCCATCGGGGGATTACCCAAGCAGGACCTAAACTTGTTACCCCTACAATCTTCTACACTATACATCACCTGCCTATCCCTAGCATGGAACTAACAGATTAAAACAGGACAAGGTTATGCCAAGATAAGGAAACCCCTAGCATGGACCTAATATAATATAACAGGAAAACAAGAACAACACAATCTGGAAGCAAGAGAGCATGTAACCTATCCACTAGAAATTTCATACAGTCTCAAGATATGGCATGCTATCAAGTATTCGCAGGGTCCACACAACCCCGGTAGGGAATCCTTACCTGGAAGTGAGCAGAACAACAATCAACAGGTGACCCTCGAGCTTCTAAGCGAACTCGAGCAAGCTAAGCAAGTAATTAAAATCATCCTAATTAACCAAACAACAGATAAAATCTTAAGGTCCAAAGAGTGGGGGCTCGGGAATTACCAACCGAGAAGACACCAGGCTCGGCTTCAAGCTGTCTCGGCCAGGCAGGCTCACGGCAAGGGTGCTTTGGCGCGCAGAGGAGCGAGCGGGGTTTCGCTGAGCGCGAGCTGGCGCTGGCGCGTGTCGGGCGCGATTGAGCAGACGCGACGGCGAGGCGCCGCATCGCATTTAACGCGGATGGATGGAATGATGCAGACGGTGCACTGGGGCGCACGGTGCAAGCGCAAACGGCGCTAGGGCGCACGCAGATCGCGGCGACAGGGCGGCGCTGGGAGCACGTGTAGCTGGCTGGCAACGGTGGCGCGGCGAGGCGAGGTGGTGATGGCGGCGACAGTCGCGCTGGGGCGCACAGTGCACTGGCTAATAGTGCTGCGGCTAGGCAGGGGTGACGGGCGGCGACAGGAGGCAAGGGTGAGGGCTGGGCGACGGCGGCGAGGGTGAGCGGGAGAGGGTTTGCGTGAGGGTGAGGTTCTTTCCTTTTTCCTTTTCTTTTTCCTTTTTCCCTAAATTAAATAGGCTTGGTGATCCAAAATCCCTTCCCAAGGCTTTCCTCCTTCAAACCCTAGCTGACTCATTTATTTTCCTTAATTAATTCCAAACTCCCAACTCTCTTTGAGGCCAAGGGTTCGAGTCCTCCAAATAACACCTTTTGAACCTTATTTTATTTTAACTGAAATTCGGGCTATTACAACACAGTTGTAAGGCTGGAAAAGGAGTTGTTTGTTCAGGCAGTTAACTGTTAGACCGTTTGACGACAGTGTGTGTTTGAGGGTTACCGAAGAAACCCTAGGTGTGGAGAGCCTCACCAGATCTCAGTCAAACCCAGGCAGTGAGTTTCAGTTGACAAGTCGGAGTCGTGTAGGTTGTATGTAAGAACCCGACCCAAAATACGGTCCTAAACCTAGGTTCTCACTCAGCATGCAAGTTAAATATTTCACCGAGCGGTTTAGTGCTCATATTTAAAACCTTTCAAAACATTTAGAACGGGGAATGCTTAAAACATAATCAACAATTTTGTTTAAGAAAACCAACGAAGTAAAACAAGCTGGCAAGATATAAAAACATTCAAAAGCAGTTCAAACAACTTATAATAATGTTTCCCTAGGACTCTGTCCATCTACATGTCGAACAAATATGCAAACAATAAAGACAAGCAGGTGTCTTAGCGGCTCCATGATCATTCGGCTCCCTCCGCTTAGCCGTCCGGTCTTGTCCCAAGTTACCCGGTGGAAAACCACAGAAATAAGGGTGAGTATAAACATACTCAAGAAGAATCCCTCAACCAGGGGTACAATACGATACTTCAATCATCTAGCACCCTAGTATACATGCAAACAAATTTACCAACATGGATCATAGCTCAACGAGCTTACAAAGCGAGAATCTGGAATCCTCGGAAGTCTCCTTCTTCCGACCTAATGATTGGCTCTCATAACCAATCCGGGACATCTCCGAGGGTCTTTCTCCCTCGGCCAATTGATCACTCAAAAACCGATCCCAAAGATGTCCGAAACCCTCGAGGGTCTTTCTCCCTCGACCATATGATCAGCTCAAAAGCCAATCCCAATGGGTGTCCTCAAGGGCCTCTTACCCTCGCTTATAACTGGACTATCGGAGAGTACCAAGTCCGCTCTAAACAGAAGGAACGGTGTACTCACGAACATTAGCCCGGGAGCTCTCCGAACCGGCGACTAACGCTGCAGGTGTCTTGCGCACACCGCATCCGCCTTTGCAACCGGCGTAAATGTGGGGCCTAAGTACAAACCACGCGGGCGTGCACGCATGCCTAAAGACTCTGAAGCGGTGTCACCGAACACGATGAGTGCGAGGCCCTCAAGACTCATCTGTGCGGCACTGTACCACCGACTGAAGCTAAGAACCGGCCAAGGCAAAGCTTGCACCGCTGGCGTGGTTCCGCTCTAGCAGCTACAAACTAGGCTTATGCCGATGTGGTAGCTAAATCCACATCGCCGCCGGGGAAGCAATGTACGTTATGCTTCGCTCTACTCCCGACCGGTGGGGACAAGGTACGTTATGTCCGCTCTCGGCCTCTAGATGATGACAGCCCTAACACACTAGCTAGAGTATAGAGTAAGCGACGACATCGCCAAACATACATAATCATCATCAATCATACATAACCTAGCATGATACTACGAACTTAAAGCAGGAATCTCAAGCATGCTGGAAGAACAATCCTAGCATGGCACTAACATGTACAAACAAGCAAACATGCTAGCAGGAATGCAATCACAAGCTGTCCTATCCACTAATCATGCCCATAAAAGTAAACATGCATATAAGGCACAATCAAGAAAGCATCGCAGGGTCCACACAACCACGGTAAGGAATCCTTACCTGGAAACGAGCAGAAATAACCTTCACAATCAAATTAATGACCCTCGAGCTTTAAAGCGAAACCGAGCAACCAACCGAGAAGGCACGGGTCTCGCGAGCAAGAGGGCAAAGGGGGCAAGGCTGGCGCTGTGTGGTGGTGGGGCGCGCCTGGCGCTGGCGCTGGGTGGCGCTGGCGCTGGCGCTTCGGTTGCGCGGCAAGGTGAGACGTCGGGTCAACGAGGACAGCGCGCGGGCGACGCGTCTGTCTGCGACGCGGGGCGCGCAGAAGAAGCGGAAAGCGCGCGCGCGTCGGGCGGCCTGGTGCGGAACGGCGCGACGCGTCTGGGCTGGGCGAGGCAGTGCGACTGGGCGCGCCTGGCATGGGCGATGCAAGGCGTCTGGGCATGGGCTGTGCTGCGGTCTGGTGCGGGGATGGGCTGAGCGGCTAGGGTTTGGTTTCTTGGTGAGGGGCTCGGCAAGGAGAGAGAGAGAGAGAGAGAGAGAGAGAGAGAGAGAGAGAGAGAGATTTTTCCAAAACAAGGGGAATAGGATTTTCTTTTCCTTTTCCTAATTTAAATGAGTCAAAAATCCCTTCCCAAGGCTTTCTCTTGCGGGTCCCGGCTAAAGAAATTCTTTTCTTTTTAACTAAATCTTCTTTTTCTAAAAACTCCAATTTCACCATTAGGGCAAGGGTTCAAATCTCAATGGGACCAATTAAATTCCAATTAATTTTGCTATCAACCGGAATGACTCCGAACTTCTAATCAACTAACCCAAACTCCTTGGGTCTTGCAACCAACATTAATCAAGTCTCAACAAAGGACGAAATGACCCTGAAGCCCTGAAAATCCTCAACCTCTGACCGGGGAGCAAAATACCAAAATACCCTTAAAGGTTAAAAAGCTCTAACGGCCCATCCGAACATCCGCATAATGTCCCGAAAACTCGTGGGAAACCGAAATAGAAAACTGGGCCGTTACAATACTCCCTCCTTTTAAGACTTTCGTCCTCGAAAGTCCTAAGACGAAAACAACTCTATGAAACTCCACTGATTCTTAACCAACCAAGCTCCTGATTAAGACAACAAAAATCTTTCTTTGAAACCGAACCCTCTTGGGTTCCCAAAGGCTCCAAGCCCAACAGACACCGAGTCTGCCACGAACTATCTCAACCTAAACTGAACTAACACTGAGCTTCAAAGAAAACATGCGATAACTAGTCGGTGAGCCACATCCTCTGATTCGCACCAACTCTCAAACGGTCTTACGACTCTAGGGCTCACTTATCCCTGCTAACCCAACTCGTGGACGGGTCACAAGCTCTAAAACTCAACGCCACGCTCGGCCAGAACTTCTCCGAATGCTCATAGTTGTTATCAAAACAGTCTCGACCCTTCACCATGCTGACCAAACAACTGAACCTCCCAGGTTTAAGAAACTAAACGGCCTACTCATACTTTGCAAGAGTCCTGCGAACCCCACTGGTTGCCTATAATCCTTAACGAAATCCAATTCGAACCGCCAACTGGTGACTGATCCCTAGGCAACCTTCTCCAACTAGCATGCGTCCACAACACTAAAGCAACCATCTTACGAGAAATCGAAGCACCAAAGCCAAGGGCAATTTTCAGTTCACCAAACGGCTACCACCACTCACACTAGCCGATACTTCACTTTTCGCCACCCCGAACGACAAGGTCCAGAATGTGCTCCACTCACCAAACTAATAAACCGGAGCCCCTCATCGGCCGACAACAAACTTTCCAATGCAATCCGATCAGCCCATCGCCTAGGTGAACATCGCGCAGACAGAAAACAAACAACATTCCTCTCACGGAAACCTCGAGCAAAGAAAGAATAAAACATCACGCGCTACTAGCAACACAATAGCCGGAGGATAACAACTCAAAGGTTTTACCAACCAATGCCACGGCACCATCGTGCCAACCCACTCAAGCGTGACTCGGCTATAACGCCAACCGCGAAGGCACATCAACTAGGGACGAAACCCAAGAAGGGCTTGCTCTGCGGAAACTCAACTCAAGTCTTACAACGAGCGAACCTCGTCTCCAAACCGCCACTCAACTCTTAAGTCCATCCGCCGCTCTATGGACTTCCTCCTTTTAAGCTTAGACCCATCTCAACTTCCAACTAGGAACTTCACACACGAAACAGCGTGAGGGATAAGGATAGCGTCGACTCAAGTTGGCGGATCAAGAACAATACGAGTCGCCAAGACTACCTCAAAAGTTAAAACTCGAGACTGCATCCACGGTGCAGCTCAACCACCAAAGAACTAAGGGGGTCTACAAGCTCCAAAGATCCAACAACCATCCGCCAACAACTCAAGCCCCGAACTGGTGGCTACCGCGCGGAACAAACAACTTTCCGCTTGCTAACAAACAGACGCAGGACACTCGCTAGGTGACCCGCCGCGCTACTCGATCAACTACACAACTCAGAGCTAAGCTAACTCCTCCCTCTACAGAACGATTTCCTAGCAAGCGGACTTCCAAAGGATGGCGAATTTCACACACGCTCATTTGTCTTGCTCAAACTCAACAAAGAACAACCACCAACTCTTCTCGGAAGAAACATCCAAGGGTTCCTCAATCGCTTGAACCACCAACTAAGCACTAGCGGTACTTACTCAACCACCGAGGGGGAGGCCAACTCCCAAAACTACCCGACTAGGAACAAGTCCTCGTGCATGACGCCACTTGGTCGAACCAAGCTAGCCCTAGAAAACAAACAAAGGAACCAAACCTTGGCCAACGCCAAGCACCACCTTGCTAAGAATTCTAAAAACCAACGCGAAGGTTCTAAGAACAACTCTAGCTTGTCAACCGCCTACAAGCATCCAAAGAACTCAACCGAGGAACACTTTGCTCGGGTCCGACCGAGCTCGTGAGGCTCTCCACAACTTAGGGTTCCTCGATCACCCTCCAACTCATACTCGTCGACAAACGGTCTAATGGACATCCGCTACACGAGCACAACTCCCTTCAAAGATCTCAACTATGCTAGCCAAAAGCTCTTCCTTGCCACACAGGCGAGCATGGGGCGTTGCTCCACAAAATCGAACGCGCCTTACCACACACGATGCAATGAGCTCGATGACGATCTGAGCTCGACCTACGGTCGGGCGCCGATTGCGATCCTAGATCGGCCTTGTCGGCGAGTTCGCTAAACACGTGAGTGGGAACTACGGAAGACCCAATCTTCCTTTTGCTCAAAGCATCGACCACATCGTAGCATCTACCTGTGGTAAGGGTCCGAACGACACTCTCTTAGCCGTGACGGCCAAGCAACTCCGCGATTTTGCTACCATCGCCTCGGATCGGTTCCAACGAACTCCAACCATCGATCAACAAGAAATGCCTCTACCGTGTCAAGGGCCAACTAGCATAACTTGCCTACGCAACAACCAAGCTACCAAGCACGGTAACCTCTCAACCCAAGTTAGGGCACTTGCCAAGAACTAAAGTCCTAACTCCTCGGAACCGAGCACTGGTTTCACAACCGAAACCCCTCGTGGTTCTTGAAAAATACACCACGGAACGAGCTACACAAAAGTACAATGGTGCGGCTCCAACTTGGTTCCTTAAGATCCAAACCAACAAGTATTCTCACACAAGGCAACTTTTGCCTCCCAATAGAGCCACTTCTAGCAAAGGAGCAACAAGAGTTCAACCCACTCAGTGGTCAACTCACCACGGAATGCCACATTGGTCGACTCACTCTTACCAGAGCATAACTACACCAATCGACATACCTCATACCAATGTGCCCACTAAATGCTCCACTCAACCATCCAACTCATGGCTCTAACACTGGTCAACCACGCATCATCGATGCCTACCCTACTCATATTAGGGTAACTCCAAGGGTAGTCGAAACACACTACCATCAAGTGGCTCACAAGCTCACACACAAGCGCGAGAACTCGGGACGCGCTAGCCCTCACCAACCTACAACATCCTTTGTACCCAACTCTCGGTGACCCGTAAAAGCTCCTACTTTTCCTCAAACGACCTCACACTTCTAGTTCCCCGACTACCACCGAGCTAGATCTCTTAAGCAATCCAAACAGATGCAACTTCGTAAAAATGGGTACAAGGCTAGTGGGGATGCTATACTCCGAGCGGGTATGGAACCACTTGCACCAAAAGTGCCAATCGGCCTGAAACTAGGCCTCCTTCCAAAGCTTGGTTCCAACAGCACTACATCCTTTACAACACAAACATCCCTTTACGGGCTTTAAGCCCCTCGAGGGTAGGGAAGGTCACACTCGGTGTGACAGGCGATGGCGCACAACACAAGAATCTCAACACTCTAGTAGACTAGTCTCTCGACATCACGTCTAATGCAGACAAGCCAAGGCCCACTCCTCGCATCCCACTCGATGCTCAACGAATACTCAAAGCCAACCTCGGGTGGCAAGCACCTAGCTCCACACGGAACATGCTAACAGAAGGTGCTTCTCTCTAATAGCCAGTGAAAACCACGGACGGATTAAGTCCCGACAAGCAAACTCCACACTACCCCAGCTACGAGGGTACTCAAAGAACTGGGCGCAAAAACGTCTGCGCAGCTTGCAGGAGGACAAGATGTCTCTACATCTTCCTCAAAAGCTACTAACTTGGAAGCTTGCCAATCGACCGGGTGGTGGTGGAGACTCTCGCTGGTCCGCCTCTCACAGGGGACTTCACCACCACCACCGGCTTGCATCAAACAACACGAGAATGGCGCGCTCGACCTCTAAACATCCGGTCATCGGCCTCTGGACACTGAGTCATCCCAACACTTGGATGATAAACTCGAACTGGGCAACCACCTTGTCGCTAGCGAAGAGGTCTCAAAACATCCAGCTCTACAGGCTTCCACTTGCCAAACTCGGCGGCTTTATCAACGCCAACTATCTTATCAGCATAAACCTGCTGATCAAGCCCTCCCGGGAACCTCCGGGGTTACTGGAACTACAAGGAGGGGTGTCTCCTAAATAAACTCTACCAGCTGGGCTATCTATGCCCAAGACTCCTCACTACGCGCTACAAACTGCGCCTGGGTCTCCGCTCTCTGTTAGCTAAAAGACTCGCCATCAACTCCTCATGGTGGAGCACACTCGCTCAAGGAGTCTCACTGCGAGGCGTGCTAGCCTCAACCCCTACTCTTGGCAACTCATCCGCCAGGCCAAAGGTGGCCTACGGGTCTAGACAACCCTAGACGTGGTCTCATGATCAACATGAACAGTCCAACTCCTCGGTTGGAAATACCAAATGTCCCTGCTCCTCTAAGTGCAATCAACCTACTAGCGATCCACACAAGCATAAAAGCTAGCCCACGCTGGGCTCTCACCGCCAAACAAGGGTAACACATGTATACTAGATGCGATGATTGTAAAATAAAACCCTTAGCTTAATGAACTCGCACAAACCTGACGGCCGCGAGTGCCGATGATCATGGGGGCAACAACCGCAGCAAAGTTAGTCTACGTAATCTATGACTCGTGCTCGATACCAACCGTAAGAACCCGACCCAAAATACGGTCCTAAACCTAGGTTCTCACTCAAAGATGCAAGTTAAATATTTCACCGAGCGGTTTAGTGCTCATATTTAAAACCTTTCAAAACATTTAGAACGGGAATGCTTAAAACATAATCAACAATTTTGTTTAAGAAAAACCAACGAAGTAAAACAAGCTCGGCAAGATATAAAAACATTCAAAACAGTTCAAACAACTTATAATAATGTTTCCCTAGGACTCTGTCCATCTACATGCCGAATCAGAAAGACCCGACCAAAAAGGGGCTCTAAATGGGCCTTTACCCCAATGCATGTAGTGAAAATAAAAGACATTATAAAAATACATTTCGGATTCCAAGTAAAATGAAACATTCAACAACCAAAACATACATTTCTAAAAGCACACTGATCGTGAGATTTATTTAAACCATTAAAACAATCCACAAGTACCAATATGTTGGAATCCATAAAACGTAAGAAAACATCCCGGGGCTCTGTGCCCGCCTCTACATGCATTCAGTGGGAAATAATAAAAAGTGAAGAGTCATGATAATTAAAATAAAACAATCGAGAGATGACAAAGCAGTTCCATGATCATAGCTCCTCCTTCACCATCCTGTCTCCGCGCTTGATTACCGTGGAAAACCACAGAATAAGGGTGAGTAACGAATTACCCAAAGAAGAATCCCCAACCAGGGGTACAATACGATATACATGATCATCTAGAAGAATGTATGCAAGCTATGAGAACAAACACAGAGCGGAGCACATAGCTAAGTCCACACTTGGACCTCGGATGCCATCTCGTGGTCTTAGTCCGGAAAATACCACAACACACTAAACGCACTATACGGGAACAAGTCCGGCCCACTGTCTCATCGCCGATACGAAAGGTGCATCGCTCAAGATCCCGAGGAGCTCTCCGATCGGGCGCCGTAATGAGCGTGAAGCGCACCGCATGCTACCGCAAACTCGGGGTGCCGGGTCTAGTGGCAAGCCGCCTGTGTTGACCACCATGCCTAACTAAATCTCGGATCGGTGTCACCGACATAGGGGTGTGAGACTCGACACGTGAACTATGTCACTGTACCACCGCACCGAGGCTAAGGAACCGGTCGTGGTAGGCTTACACCAGAAGCGGTCCTTGCCCTAACAGTGGCAATCAAGGGCTACGCCGAACACGCCGAGGACGTGTCGATCGCCGGGGACGAGGCAATGCCAAGTCATCATCCCGACCGCTGGGGCATTTAACGACCGCCACCCTCACCCAAGATTGCGGGGCCTACGGTTGGGATAGCTAATCCTCACGGGGTCCAAGGACGGAGAATCGTCTCGAACGTCCTTGCCATAGATGCAAGATACTTTATGCATCGGGCCGGATGATTCTATCTACCTCAATTCTAAACCTTAACAATAATAACGATTCAATCAATGCGGTCCAATACGTGCTCATCGGATACAAAGAACCTAGCATGATACTACGAAGCAAGAACAGATATCGAACATGCTAGAATAGAACAACCTAGCATGGGCTAACATGAGAAACAATACAAGAGTTCATGCCAATCAGAATTGCACAGAGCACCTAGGCTAAACATGCTAGTAAACATACACAGCATACAAAACAACAATCACAAATATACCGCAGGTCCACACAACCCCGGTGAAGAAATCCTTACCTTGGTCGGAAGACTTTTACACACAAATCCTAAGTCTGCGGAACAATCCCGAGCTAGCGGCGGGAACCTAGCAAACCAACAATAATCGCAGTATCTAAAATATCTAAACAACAATAGAACAACAAGCTCGGCTCGGGGAACTCACGCGCGCGCGACGACACGAGCTTGGGGCCGGCGCAAGCCGCTCGGCAAGGCCGGGCGCGGGCGCGCGCTACCGGCACGGCAGGACACGCTACTGGTTGCGCTACCGTTGCACGCAGACGGACACGCTACTGGGCGCGCTACCGCACGGCAGCAAGCAGTGGACGCGCGCGCTGGCGAGAGCGCTCGACGACGAAGGCGCGCTGGCGCCGGGCGCTCGGGCGAAGGCGCGCGGCGAACGCTCGAGCGGCGGCGCGGCGCGCAAAGCTTCGGCAAGCGGACACGGCGGGCGCGCGGCGAGCGACGGGCGATCTGGCCGGCGGGCGAACGGCGAGGCCGCTGCAGAAGCAGTCCGGGCGCGGCGCAGGTGGCTCGACCGACCGGGCGCGCGCGACAGGCTCGCTCGGCCGATCCGGGCGTCGGCGACAGGGCTGGCTCGGCCGATCCGGGCGTCGCGGCGTGGTCGCTCGGCCGATCCGGGCGTATGGCGACAGTGGTCGGCTCGGCCGATCGGGCGCGTGCGAGCTGGCCGGGATGATGGTCGCTCCTCCTACCGGGCCGCACAACACACACACACACACAACCCCTTTTTCTTACATTCGGCCAACAACACCCAAATGAGAAGATGAAGAAGACGAAGACTTACCCGGAATGATGATGATCGAACCCAAGGAGATGCAAGGATGAAGAACTCGGCAAGGCTATGGAGATGGAGAGCTTGGGCGGCCAAGAGATGTTTTGGAGAAGGAGATGAAATAACCTATTTCTATTTCATTTAACCAAATGCACCAAAACTCCAAAAATCCAAGGTTAACTAAGATGTGATGCAGAAAGAGTAACAAGAGCACCTAATGGCTCATTTGGCACACCTCTCTACAAGCTTCCCAGGAGACCCGGGTTCAAACCCTACTGCAAAGACAATTTCCTTTATTTTTACTTTTGCAACAAACCTTGCTCAAACCAAACCACAAACCCCTCCAAAACCTACAAAACCATCCAATAATTTTAGTATTTGGAAAAGACACAAACGACCATGACGGCCCGACCAAATTACCAAATTACCCCTAGGGCATACGGAAGACCGGGAAGAAAAACACTGGTCGTTACAATATTCCCTCCTTTTATGACTTTCGTCCTCGAAAGTCCTTAAGATGTAAAACAATTTTCAGGGTAATGCAACCTCATCTCGTCTTCCCGCTCCCAAGTGGCTTCCTCGTAACCCCGATTCTTCCATCAACCTTTACTAAACGAATCTCGCGATTACGCAACGCCTTGGTCTCAAAGGCAAGGATCCTCACCGGCTTCTCCTCGAAGTTCAAATCCTCATTCATTTTGCAAAGGCTCAAAGTCCACAATGTGCGACGGTCCGGCACATACCGCCTCAACATCGATACATGGAAAACACTATGCACTCGCGATAGTGACGGAGGTAGGGCTAACCAGGTAAGCAACTCGCCAATCCTCTCTAGGATCTCGAAGCGGACCAACAAAACGGGGACTCAACTTCCTCGCTTACCAAACCTCAAAACACCTCGCGATCGGAGCAACCTTAAGGAACACATGCCGACCAACCTCAAACTCCAAATCTCGACGAACATCGGCAGACTCTCTCTTCTCGCTCGCCTGAGTTTGTCAACATACGAGCTCTAATCTTCTCGTTTGCACCATTGGTCAATCGCAGTAGAACTCGGGACCCAAAACACGTCTATCACCAACCTCTTCCTGAGAACACGGGGACCGATAACGCTTACCATACAATGCCTCGAATGGAGCCATCTCGATCGTCGATCGTAACTATTGTTATAGGCAAACTCCATCAAGCATGATATCGTCCCAATCGCTCGGGAAATCCAACACACAAGCCCTCAACATATCTCGAGAATCGATTCACTCTCTCACCGACCATCCGTCCGAGGGTGAAAAGTCAGTCTTGAAATCGCACTCTGTGCCCAAACCCTTCGGAGCGCTCTCGAGAACGAGAAGTGAACCGCGAGTCACGATCGGACACAATCCTCACCGGTACACCATGATAACGGATGATGCTCCAAAAGCAGTGCGCCCATCGCTCCACGGTATAAGTGTCTCTAGGGAATGAAGTGTGCGCTCTTGGTCAAACGGTCGACTATCACCCAAATCGAGAGAACTTCCTGAGTCCTTGGCAAACTAGATATAAAGTCCATAGAGATCTCTTCCCATTTCCATCGGGTACACTCGGTGGTTGCAACAAACTCTTGGCCTCTGGCACTGGGTGCCTTCACTTGCGACAAGTGAGACACCTACGACAAACTCGCCACATCTCTCTTCATCCCCATCCACCGGAAGGTCCGCTTAAGGTCTGATACATCTTGGTACCCGGGCGCCAAGCAAAAAGGGGAAGCTGTGGGCCTCTCGAGAGCAACTCGCCGCAAACTCGCAATATCCGGAACACACAACCGGCCTCTATAAGTCAACCCATCATCTGGGAATACACAAAGTCAAAGTCACCACAAGACTAACTCACAACCAATCTCTTAAGTGCGGGGTCACCCAACTGGTCGTCTATAATCCGCCGCCGAATCGACGGTGAGCAGTCAATCGAGCTACCTCGGCGGTAACCTCTCCCAACAACATCGCAACCTCGGCCCGCTCGAACTCTCTCGCAAACCTGGCTGGGAACTCAACAACGCCGCAGAGTGCGACGCGTCTTCTCGCTCAAAGCATCGGCCACTACATTGGCTTTACCGGATGGTACAAAATCTCGCATGATCATAATCCTTTACCAACTCTAACCATCTCTCTCGCCTCATATTCAACTCCTTTCGAGTAAACAGATACTTGAGGCTCGGTGATCGGTAAACATCTCAATCCGCTCACCATACAGGTAATGCCTCCAAATCTTGATTGCAAACACCATCACGCCAACTCCATATCATGAGTCGGGTAGTTACGCTCATACGGCTTGGTGACGGGAAGCATAGGCAATGACCTTCCCGTCTTTGCATCAACACACAACCTAATCCAAACTTGGAAGCATCATTTGAGACCACGAAACCACTGTCCCCTCCGGATCGCCAACACCGGTTTGAAGTCAAACTACGCTTGAGCCTCGCAAAGCTCTCATCACACCTCGCCTTTGTCCCAAACAAACTCGACACCCTTCCTCGCCGACGAGTGAGGGGTGAGGCTAAAGCAGAAAAGTTCTTGACGAACCGACGGTAGTAACTCGCCAAACCCGTAAAGTCGCGAATCTCGGCAAGAATCGAAGTCGGCTTGGCCCATGAACTCACGGCCTCAATCTTCGCGGGGTCCACGGCTATACCATCTCTCGAAACCACGTGGCCTAGGAAGGCCACCGCTCCAACCAGAAATCACATTTGGAAAACTTCGCATAAAGTGGTTTTCCTCAAAGCCGCCAATACTCGTCTCAAATGCTCGCATGGTCTTCTTTAGACCTCGAATAAATCGAATATCGTCAATGAACACGATGACGAAGTTGTCCAAAAATGATTTGAACACCCTATCCATCATGTCCATGAACGCGGTGGGGCATTGGTCAATCCAAACGACATAACCACAAACTCATAGTGACCATATCCGGACTCGAAAGTCGTCTTAGGAATGTCGGCATCCCCGATCCGCAGAATCGATGGTAACCGGATCTCGAGATCTATCTTGGAGAACACAGAAGCTCCTCTGAAGCCGATCGAACAAATCATCGTCACGGGGCAGCGGATACTTATTCTTCATCGTCACCTTATTAAGCTCGCGGTAATCAATACATAAGCGCATAGAACCATCCTTCTTTTTCACAAAGCAGAATGGTGTGCTCCCACGGGGACACACTTGGACGGATGAACCCTCGGTCTAACATCTCCTGAATCGAATCTTGATTCCTTTAACTCACTGGCGCCATGCGACACGGAGCCTTCGAGATAGGGAGGGTCACGGCTCGAGCTCAATATTGAAGTCAACCTCTCTTTGGGGCAACCCCAGTAACTCCTCAGAAACACATCCGCGAACTCTTGCACGGCCGGCACTGATCGATCGATGACAGCGAGGGGCTCTTCCTGCACAACTTGGCTAGATAGCCCCAAGCTCCATGAGCTAGCAAACGACGAGCTTTTCACGGTGACACCATCGGCGGGCAAACTCCACCCTCGACTCCACGAAACTTAAAGTGGGCCGACTGGCGCTGAACACTACTTCTTTCCGGTGGCGGTCAATCAACGCGTGGTTAGCGACTAACCACTCCATACCAAGAATCACATCAAAACCGCTCATAGGCGTAACTATGAGCGTAGCCACAAGCAACTCTCCGGATATCTCGATCCGGCCATCCTTAATCTTATCTCTAGCCAACATACTAACTCCCGAAGGAGTTGCAACAGATAACTCAAAACCTAGAGGCTCTAGTCTTAACTTAGCATGCTCAAGAACAACACAGATACAAATGAATGCGTGGAAACGAGAATCAAACAAGACAAATGCGCAGGTGATCTAAAACAAGAAGCGTGCACCGCCATCGCTGCGGCATCCGTGACGCTCGGCCTCTGACGGTCGTAGCAAACACTCGACCGCCGCCGCTGCATTGGCCGAGCCGCCATAGCCGCTGGCCGATCACAAAAACGGGCCATGTGCCTCTCTACCACAACGGTAGCACAATCTAGGTCCAGTGACAAGCTCGGCGTGGACTTTCCCACAAGTAGCACAAGCGAAATCGCTCGGGTCCTCCTCGCGTCGGGCCGGAAACGATGGAGCTCTCCGTGGTCTCGCTTCGAATCGCTTTTGGCGCGCGCCGCCGCCCCGAAAGTCAAACTTCCTCTTTCGCCCCTACAACCTGCTGGGACAGACGCTGAACAGAGCGGCAACAACCCGCCAGCAGATACTTCCCATTATAGATCGTGGCTAATCGGACTGACCCCTAGCATAAGTGTCGGGGCACGAGCCACGACATCTCGGGAAACACCCCGCCTCAATCCGGATATGAACTTCCGAATCTTCACCCGGGGTGGCAATCAATCGAGGAGCAAAATATCCATACTCGAGAACTTGCGCTCATATTCCTCAATGGAATCGTAACCCCGCTTGAGTTCGGAAGAGCTCCACCATCTTCTCCCGAGCCTCATCACCGATGAACTTTACCTTGAACTCGGCCTTGAAGAACTCCCAAGTAGCGGGTGGAGACCCACCGGTGGTCTCTCGCTCAAGGTGGACTCCCACCACCATCTCATTGTGCCTCCTAGCACATGAGCCGCACATCTCGGCCTCTGAATATCGGGGCACACCATGATCGGGAAGGTGTACTCCAAATGGGCAATCCACTGGCCGCCGCTAACGCATCACCGGTGGCATCAAACTTCTCAAAGCTTCCACTTCACAAAATCCTTTGACCACCTACCCAATTCCTCGGCACCCTCCGCCATATATCGCCTCTGGGGCTACTTGCTCTCGTGGAGTGGAGGTGCTATCGAGCTCACTTGAACCAATCGAGTCACCGCTCGATCTTGGCTCGGGACTCTTCCCGCCGGCTGCACGCTAACAAGGCTCGGTCTCGCCCTCGGTCACTCAACATGCCGACCATAAAAGCCCTCATAGACTCAAAGAAACTCTGCTCCAGGAGCGATCTCACGGCGCCATCGCCTCAACGCCCGCTCTAGGCGTAACGGGAGAGGAGCCTTTGGTGGAATGCCATCGATGTCGCTTGGGACGATGTCCTGCGCAGATCGATCCGATCCTCGATACCTCGACCGCTCTCGAACCTCCTCTCTCGATGACGGGTGATCGCATGTTTGGCGATCTACATCCAAACCAACAACGAATCAAAACTCGTCTGTCACCATTCCACAACACCAAACAAGGCATACACTAGATGATAGGTATTGTAAATTCTTAACCCTTTTCCTTTCTAAAACAATAAATCTAGGCGTACTGATGACCGTCGAGTCTTGATGATCATGGAAAACGACCTACAACAAAAGGTCGGTCCTACGAGAATCTATGACTCGAGCTTTGATACCAATCAGAAAGACCCGACCCAAAAGGGGCTCTAAATGGGCCTTTACCCCAATGCATGTAGTGAAAATAAAAGACATTATAAAAAAATACATTTTGATTCCAAGTAAAAAGAAACATTCAACAACCAAAACATACATTTCTAAAAGCACACTCGATCAGAGATTTATTTAAACCATTAAAACAATCCACAAGTACCAATATCTTTGGAATCCATAAAACGTAAGAAAACATCCGGGGCTCTGTGTCCCGTCTACATGCATTCAGTGGGAAATAATAAAAAGTGAAGAGTCATGATAATTAAAATAAAACAATCAGAGATGACAAAGAGAGTTCCATGATCATAGCTCCTCCTTCACCATCCTGTCTCCGCCTTGATTACCGTGGAAAACCACGAGAATAAGGGTGAGTAACGAATTACCCAAGAAGAATCCCCAACCGGTACAATACGATATACATGATCATCTAGAAGAATGTATGCAAGCTATGAGAACAAACACAGAGCGGAGCACATAGCTAAGTCCACACTTGGACCTCGGATGCCATCTCGTGGTCTTAGTCCGGAAAATACCACAACACACTAAACGCACTATACGGGAACAAGTCCCGGCCTCGGCTGTCTCATCGTCGATCACGAAAGGTGCACTGGCTCAAGATCCCGAGGAGCTCTCGATCGGCGTTGTAATGAGCGTAAGCGCGCACCGCATGCTACCGCAAACTCGGGGTGCCGGGTCTAGTGGCAAGTCGCCCGTGTTGGCCACCATGCCTAACTAAATCTCTCGGATCGGTGTCACCGACATAGGGGTGTGAGACACGGACACGTGAACTATGTCACTGTACCACCGCACTTTGAGGCTAAGGAACCGGTCGTGGTAGGCTTACACCGAAGCGGTCCTTGCCCTAACAGTGGCAATCAAGGGCTACGCCAACACGCCGAGGACGTGTCGATCGCCGGGGCGAGGCAATGCCAAGTCATCATCCCGACCGCTGGGGCATTTAATACCGCCACCCTCACCCAAGATTGCGGGGCCTACCGGTTGGGATAGCTAATCCCTCACGGGGTCCAAGGACGGAGAACTGTCTCGAACGTCCTTGCCATAGATGCAAGATACTTTATGCATCGGGCCCGGATGATTCTATCTACCTCAATTCTAAACCTTAACAATAATAACGATTCAATCAATGCGGTCCAATACGTGCTCATCGGATACAAAGAACCTAGCATGATACTACGAAGCAAGAACAGATATCGAACATGCTAGAATAGAACAACCTAGCATGGGCTAACATGAGAAACAATACAAGAGTTCATGCCATCAGAATTGCAACAGAGCACCTAGGCTAAACATGCTAGTAAACATACACAGCATACAAAACAACAATCACAAATATACCGCAGGTCCACACAACCCCCAGAAGAAATCCTTACCTTGGTCGGAAGACTTTTACACACAAATCCTAAGTCTGCGGAACAATCCCGAGCTAGCGAGCGGGAACCTAGCAAACCAACAATAATCGTGATCTAAAATATCTAAACAACAATAGAATGAACAAGCTCGGCCAAAGGGAACTCACGCGCGCGCGACGACACGAGCTTGGGGCTGGCGCAAGTCGCTCGGCAAGGTCGGGCGCCGGGTCGCTACCGGCACGCGCAGGACACGCTACCTGGTTGCGCTACTGGCACGGCACGGACACGCTACTGGCCGCGCTACTGCACGGCAGCAGGGGACAGCGCGCTACGGCGCTGAGCGAGCGTGTCTCGACGAAGCGGCGCGCGGCGCCGGCGTCGGGCGAAGGCGCGCGCGGCGAACGTCTCGAGCGGTAAGGCGGCGCGGCAGCTCGGCAAGCGGACACGGCGAGGGCGCGGCGAGCGATCGGGCGATCTCTTGGCTGGGCGAACGGCGAGGCTCGCTGCAGAAGCAGTGCAGGCGCGCGGCAGGCGCGCTCGACCGACCGGGCGCGGCGCGGCAGGGCTGGCTCGGCCGATCCGGGCGCGGCGATGTGGCTGCTCTCGGCCGATCCGGGCGTGCGACAGGATCGTTGGCTCGGCCGATCTGGGCGTGCGATGTGCAGCCGCTCGGCCGATCTGGGCGTCTGAGCCGGGTTGGGATGATGGTCTGCTCCTCTCTACCGGGCCGCAACACAACACACACACACACAACCCCTTTTTCTTACATTCGCCAACAACACCCAAATGAGAAGATGAAGAAGACGAAGACTTACCCGGAATGATGATGATCGAACCCAAGGAGATGCAAGGATGAAGAACTCGGCAAGGCTATGGAGATGGAGAGCTTGGGCGGCCAAGAGATGTTTTGGAGAAGGAGATGAAATAACCTATTTCTATTTCATTTAACCAAATGCACCAAAACTCCAAAAATCCAAGGTTAACTAAGATGTGATGCAGAAAGAGTAACAAGAGCACCTAATGGCTCATTTGGCACACCTCTCTACAAGCTTCCCGGAGACCCGGGTTCAAACCCCATACTGCAAAGACAATTTCCTTTATTTTTACTTTTGCAACAAACCTTGCTCAAACCAAACCACAAACCCCTCCAAAACCTACAAAACCATCCAATAATTTTAGTATTTGGAAAAGACACAAACGACCATGACGGCCCGACCAAATTACCAAATTACCCCTAGGGCATATACGGAAGACCGGGAAGAAAAAACACTGGTCGTTACATGAACAAATATGCAAACAATAAAGACAGAGTGCCTGGCGGCTCCATGATCATTCAAACTCCATCCGCTAGCCGTCCGGTCTTTGTCCCAAGTTACCCGGTGGAAAACCACAGAAATAAGGGTGAGTATAAACATATTCAAGAAGAATCCCCAACCAGGGGGTACAATACGATACTTCAATCATCTAGCACCCTAGTATACATGCAACGATTACCAACATGGATCATAGCTCAACGAGCTTACAAAAGCGAATCTGGAATCCTCGGAAGTCTCCTTCTTCCGACCTAATGATTGGCTCTCATAACCAATCCGGGACATCTCCGAGGGTCTTTCTCCTCGGCCAATTGATCAGCTCAAAACCGATCCCAAAGATGTCCGACACCCTCGAGGGTCTTTCTCCTCGACCATATGATCACTCAAAAGCCAATCCCAATGGGTGTCCTCAAGGGCCTCTTACCCTCGCTATAACTGGACTATCGGAGAGTACCCAAGTCCGGCTCTAAACAGAAGGAACTGGTGTACTCACGAACATTAGCCCGGGAGCTCGAACCGGGCGACTAACGCGTGTCTTGCGCGCACACCGCATGCTTCTTTGCAACCGGCGTAAATGTGGGGGCCTAAGTACAAACTACGCGGGCGCACGCATGCCTAAAGACTCGGAGCGGTGTCACCGAACACGTGAGTGCGAGGCCCTCGGCACTCATCACATGCGACTGTACCACCGACTGAAGCTAAGAACCGCCAAGGCGGGCTTGCACCGCTGGCGGGGTTCCGCTCTAGAAGGCTACAAACTAGGCTTATGCCGATGTGGTAGCTAAATCCACATCGGCTGCCGGGGGGAAGCAATGTACGTTATGCTTCGCTCTACTCCCGACCGGTGGGGACAAGGTACGTTATGTTCGCTCTCAGCCTCTAGACGATGACAGCCCTAACACACTAGCTAGAGTATAGAGTAAACGATTCCTGGCTAAACATACATAATCATCATCAATCATACATAACCTAGCATGATACTACGAACTTAAAGCAGAATCTCAAGCATCTTTGGAAGAACAATCCTAGCATGGCACTAACATGTACAAACAAGCAAACATGCTAGCAGGAATGCAATCACAAGCTGTCCTATCCACTAATCATGCCCATAAAAGTAAACATGCATATAAGGCACAATCAAGAAAGCATCGCAGGGTCCACACAACCATGGTAAGGAATCCTTACCTGGAAACGAGCAGAAATAACCTTCACAATCAAATTAATGACCCTCGAGCTTTAAAGCGAAACCGAGCAACTAACCGAGAAGGCACGGGGTCTCGGCAGCAAGGGGGCAAGGCTGGGCGCCTCTTTGTGTGCGGTGAAATTTGGCGCTGGCGCTGGCTCGGCGCGCGCGGCAAGGCGACGTCGGGTCAACGAGGACACAGGCGGCGACGCGCTCGGGTGACGCGTCGGGCGGCAAGAAGCGGAGCGCGTGGCGCGCGCTCTGGCGCGCCTAGCGCGCAGCGCGCGCGACGCGTCTGGCTGGGCGAGGCGATCAGGATCGGGGCGCGCTGGCATGGGCGATGCAAGGCGTCTGGGCATGGGCTGTGCTGCGGTCTGGTGAGGGGATGGGCTGAGCGGCTAGGGTTTGGTTTCTTGGTGAGGGGCTCGGCAAGGAGAGAGAGAGAGAGAGAGAGAGAGAGAGATTTTTCCAAAACAAGGGGAATAGGATTTTCTTTTCCTTTTCCTAATTTAAATGAGTCAAAATCCCTTCCCAAGGCTTTCTCTTGCGGGTCCGGCTAAAGAAATTCTTTTCTTTTAACTAAATCTTTTTTCTAAAAACTCCAATTTCACCATTAGGGCAAGGGTTCAAATCTCAATGGGACCAATTAAATTCCAATTAATTTTGCTATCAACCGGAATGACTCCGAACTTCTAATCAACTAACCCAAACTCCTTGGGTCTTGCAACCAACATTAATCAAGTCTCAACAAAGGCCGAAATGACCCTAAAGCCCTGAAAATCCTCAACCTCTGACCGGGGAGCAAAATACCAAAATACCCTTAAAGGTTAAAAAGCTCTAACGGCCCATCCGAACATCCGCATAATGTCCCGAAAACTCCCAGGAAACCGAAATAGAAAATTGGGCCGTTACATTGTAGACCTCGGGTGAGTTGCTGGAAGTTTTGGTAGGCTAGCAAGCTAGAGTTTGTTAAGGTAAGATCCAGGTTGGTCCCGGTGTGGTGGCAAGTTGGTGCTTGGCGTTGTCCAAGGTGGGGTTTTCGAGTTGCTGGAAGTTAGCCTTGCTCGTGGGGCGAGTGGTTCTTGCCCTGTCAGATGTTTTTCCTGTTTCTGAATTTCAGGAGTTGCCCCTCCTTTGGCGTTTGGGGGTGAGTCTTTGCTAGGTCGTGGTTGGTGGTTCTGTCTGTGGTGGAACCCCCTGTTGTTGCCTCCGTGAGAGTTAGAAGTTGTTGCTTTAGCCGAGCAAGACAGCGAGCGTGGAGTTCTCTGTCCTTCGGATGTCCGCTTGTAAGTAACCGTTTCCACACAGGAGTTGTTAGGTTACTCGCTTGGTCTTGGATTTGGTGGTAGTGGTGCTAGCAAGAGGAAGAGTCTGTTGGCCGCCTGAAAGCAGTGGTCTGTCCAGTTAAGTGGACTCTTGAGTCGTGTGATGAAAGTTGTTGTAAGGATCGTTCTGCCTGCTATGAGTGGTGGCCTAGTCAGCTAAGGTACCTTGTGTGTTTGGCCTAGTCAGTTAAGGTACCTTGTGTGTTTGGCCTAGTCAGTTAAGGTAGCTTGTGTGTTTGGCCTAGGAGCTATTGCACCTTTGTAGTTGACAAACCCTTTGTACCAGTGTGGGCTGAGGTTGCACCATTGTGGTTGGTCTAGGGTCTTGACCTTTTAGGGATCCTTGCTGGTTAGTGTAGCTTGTGCTCTGCCAGCCATTGTTGGTATTCTTGTTCTTGGTAGCTGGTGCCAACCGGGTAGTGGCGTTCCGTATATGAAGTTTTGATGGGAAGGTGCAATAAGCCTAAGCTAGAGCGTAAAAGCCTATTTGTGCTATCGTTTGGACTTGTGAGTTGTGTTTCATTTTTTAGGCAAGCATCGTTCCGTTGCTTGCATGGAGGTAAGTCTAGTGGAGGGCCCTGTTTCTAGCGGGTTGACTTTTCCAATCAGTGATCTAGGTCAAGCTAGAGTTGAGTAGATTGGCATAGCTATGCAGCTTGCGGTTGGTTAGGCTCTCGATGTTCGTAGCACTCAAGTTGTTGGTTTGTAGGTTTCCGTGTGGGAGTCGGCAATTGGTTGGGGTTGTTGTGTGAGTTCGGATTTTTGGCGGACTAGTTTCAGTTGCTAGAGCTTGCACCTCTCCCCGGGTGGAGAAGTCATTTCTATGGAGTAGTGGCATGGCAGTTCCGGGCTAGAGTTGTTGGCACCAGGGTGTGGCAACAAAGGTTTATTCTAGGCAGTGCGTTGATGAACCGTGGTTCAGGAGAGCGTTCTTACGAGGCTTGTGAACCGAGTGCAGTTCCAATAGTGTTTTCAACCTCTGATCAGAGTACGTTTTAAATTGTATTTAGCTTGGAACAAGTACTTGGAAACATGGACAGGTTCCAGGACGTTTTGTGTTGTTTGAATGGATGTTTTATCGTATTTCATTTTAATCATAATCTGGCATACAACCTTGCATATTAATTTCTAAGCTTTAAAACATGCATTGAGGAAAGACCTATTTTAGGACCCCATTCGGGTCGGGTCTTTACAAAACTACCTGGAGTTGTTTTAATGCAGCGACTTCTGAGGATGGAAGTCTTCCAAGGAAGGATTATTGTAATGGCCCAGTTCTCCATTCCGGTTCCCCAGGTATGTTCTGTGCGTTTTTCGGCTGATCGGTTGGGTCGTTAGGGCCGTTTGAACCTCTAAAGGGCATTTTGGTCATTTTTACCCTTAGGGGCAGTTTTATAATTATAGTTATCAACATTTGCCAATAAATAGGGGGCTTAGCCCATTTGTAAACTCTTTTACCCATTTTCTCAAAATCCCACCCGAGAGATTCTCTCTCAATTTCGCCGTCACCAAGCCAATTTCGCCGAGCCTGAGCAAGATTCGCTTGTTTGCACGGCCGTTCGCCCTAGCGAACACCGCGGCTGAGTCCTTTGCCTTTGCACTCGCCAAGCCTCGCCGCCGCATCATCGCCTTCGCCAACACCTTCGCCGAGGCCAAGATC
Organism: Sicyos edulis; assembly: GCA_036507275.1. NCBI lineage: Eukaryota > Viridiplantae > Streptophyta > Magnoliopsida > Cucurbitales > Cucurbitaceae > Sicyos > Sicyos edulis. The sequence continues at coordinate 20,113,886 of CM071847.1, forward strand.
CGAGACCTTTTTCTTCCATTTTAGGGTATCAACTTCCCCAAGCCTTTTATGATGACTGCCTCTTCGTTAGGTCTTCAAATAGTGTTTAATATGTGTTTATTACCTGTCATATGCCTAGGTGGTGTATCTCTGCAGCTCTAGGAACAATTTACTGTTTTTATTTCTGCTCGTTCAGGTAAGGATTTCTTAACGGAGTTGTGTGGGCCCTACGAAAATTCCCTGAAAGCATATGTATATCTTGCAAGCATGTATGAGTGTTCTAGTGATAGGATTCTTGTTTCTGAAATGCCGGCGTGTTCATTGTTTATCCATGTTCCCTGTTTGAAGTTTTGTAGAGCCATGCTAGGTGTATTTCTTACTTTGGCAAATCTATGTTTCCTGTTTACGTTCCGTAGAACCTGCTAGTGCAATATAGTCTTAGATCTCTGCCTGTTGCACTCCTATTTGTAAGATTGTGTTTAGGAGACTGTTAGGAACCGTTAGTGTAGGTCAGTGGGTGTAAGTCCCCGATGGGCATCACACTGTAGCAGTATGTGTAAGTCCTCAATGCGCATCATAGTGCTTCTAGGGAGTGTAAGTCCCTATTGGGAAGCTTATAAACCTAGTAAGAGTAAGTCCCCGATGGACATCCTTGTAAAGAGCCGACCCGAATGGGGTCCTAAAATAGGCCTTTACCTCAATGCATGCTTTAAAACTTAGAAAATGATATGCAAGTTGAATGTTAGATTCTGATTAAAACAAAATAAAATAAAACATCCATTCAAAACAACACAAAACGTCCTGGAACCTGTCCCTGTTTCCAAGTACCTGTTCCAAGCTAAAACCAATTTAAAACGTACTCTGATCAGAGATTTCATTCACATTCAAATCAAAAAAATGGTTTACATCAGTGTCAGAATCCGGGCAACAACCAGAAAATAACCTAAGGGCTCCGTGCCCAACTACATGCATTCAGAGGACATTTAAAACATATAAAAACATAAATACAAGACTCAGAGTTCGAACAACGGGTTTCCATGATCACAGCTCCTCCTCCAGCCATCATGTCTCGCACCATGGTTACCTGTGGAAAACCACAAAATAAGGGTGAGTAACGAATTACTCAGTAAGAATCTCCAACCGGGGTACAATACGATATACATGGTCATCTAGCAGAATGGTATGCAAGCTATGTATATAAACACAGAAGAGAGCACATAGCTTAAATCCACACATAAACTTCGGATGCCAACTCAGGGTCTTACTCCAGAATAATCCACCACACGATACGATCCTATACAAGAAACAAGTCTCGGCCTCAGCTTGTCTACTGTCGATACGAAAGGTGCACTGGCTCACAATCCCGAAGAGCTCTCCAGTCGGTGCTATAATGAGCGTATGCGCGAACCGCATGCTACTGTAAACCGTGGGGGGTGCCGGGTCTAGCCAGGTCCAGTCACCATGCCTAACTAAATATCTGGATCGGTGTCACTGACATAGGGGTGTGAGACCTGGACACGTGAACTATGTCAGCCTGAACCACCGCACTTTAGGCTAAGGAACCGGTCGTGGTAGGCATACACCAGGAAGCCGTCCTTGCCCTAACAGGTGGCAATCAAGGGCTACTGCCGAACACGCTGAGGACGTGCCGACTGCCGGGAACAAGGCAATGCCATGTCATCATCCCGACCGTTGGGGCATTTAACAGTCTGCCACCCTCACCCAAGATTGCAGGGCCTACCGTTAGGGTTAGCTAAACCCTAACGGGGTTCAGGGACGGAGTGCTGCCTCGTACGTCCCTGCCGTGGATGCAAGGTACTTTATGCATCCTGGCCCGGATGATGCTACCTATCTAAACTCTAAACTATAACATCAACAACAAACAATCCAATACGTGCTCAACAGATGCAACGAACCTAGCATGATACTACGAAGCAAGAACAGATAACGAGCATGCCAGAACGGAACAACCTAGCATGGACTAACATGAGAAACAACATAAGAAATCATGGCAGTCGGGAATTCAGAACATAGCACCTATCACTAAACATGCTGTTAAACACAACAAGCATACAAACAGCAATCACATATAATATCGCAGGGCCCACACAACTCCAGTAAGAAATCCTTACCTGGTTGGAAGGCAACTACAAACAAGAATCCTAAGCTGCGATCGATCCCGAACTAGCTAACGAGAACCTAACAAACACAACAATAATCACAATCCATAGGCCTAAATATAATAAAATAAACAAGGCTCGGCTCGGGAGCAACTCACGCGGCACGGCTGACGCGCGGGCGGACAGGCTGCACGTGTGGGGCTGCTGATGAGCGCAGATGGGCGGCACGGGCTGTGCGCTGACGGACGCAGATGGGTGGCAGGGGCTGCGCGCTGGGCGCAGATGGGCGGCAGGGGCTGCGCGCTGGGTGCTGAGGCTGGAACGCGGACGCTGGGCCCGAACTGGGAGTGCTCTGCGCGCGACGACGCGCTTTGGGCGCTGGGCGATAAATTTGGCTGCGACGGCAGGCCGGGCGTCAAGCGTCTGGGCAAGGGCTGCTGCTGCTCGGGTGGGCTGCACAACACCAAGGCTCACCTCTTCTTCTCCATAACAGCAAGAATACACCAAACAAAGAAGGAGAAGAGGAAGAGAACTCTTACCCGGGATGACACTCGATCAAAGGGGTGCTCGGGGAGATGAAACTCGGCTTGAAGCTTGGGGGAGACATGTTTGGGCGGCCAAGGTGATTTGGAGAAGAAAACACAATAACCCTATTATTTTAATCAAATGCACCAAAACCCAAATGACTCAAGGCTAACCAACATATGCCGCGGAAAGAGTAACAAGATCACCTTGTGGCTCAACTGGCAAGGACACACAACTAACCTCCCAGCCCACCTGGGTTCGAAACCCAACTGCTACACTTTAATTCTCAATTTTTCTTTTGCATCTCACCATGCCCAAATACATCCACAAAGGATCAAAATCCTACTTAAGTTCATCCAATAATTTTAACAACTGAAAAAGACATAAACGGCCCTGACGGCCCGACCAAATTACCAAAATACCCCAAGGGCATACCTGGAAGTCCGGGATGAAAACCTGGGCCGTTACAATATTCCCTCCTTTTTTTGACTTTCGTCCTCGAAAGTCCTTAAGACTGAAACACGAGCGGCTTCTTCAGAACTGAAACTCCTCCACTGAACTTTTACCAACCGGATCTCACGATTACGCACTGTCTTCGTCTCAAAGACCAGAATACTCACAGGCTTCCCCTCGAAGCTCAAATCCTCATTCAACTGCAAAGGCTCAAAGTCCACAATGAGCGATGGGTCCGACACATACTGCCTCAACATCAATACATGAAAACACTGTGCACAGCTGACATCAACGGAGGAAAGGCTAACCAATATGCAACTCTGCCAATCCTCTCAAGCATCTCAAACGGACCAACAAAACGGGGACTCAACTTCCCACGCTTACCAAACCTCAACACAACTCACATCGGTGCAACTTTAAAAACATGCACTGTCCAACCTCAAACTCTAAAACTCGACGCCGTACATCGGCGTACCTCTTCTGCCTGCTCTGAGCTGACCCAAACGAGCTCTAATCTTTTGCACTGCACTGCTGGACAACTGCAGCAACTCAGGACCTAAAAACTGACGGGGACCAACCTTCTCCCAGAACACAGAAAACCTGCAACACTTACAATACAACGCCTCAACGGAACTATATGAACTAACACGGTGGAATCGCTACCCAAGGAAACCTCATGAAACAAACACTTTGGTCTCCCCGCCTAACCACGAAAACACCAACTCGCAACAAGCTCGGAAGGATCTCGCTCACTCCTCCCAAAAGACCATCGGTCGAGGGTGAAAACACTACAGATCGCACTCGGCTCATAAGCCTCTTAACAACGCTCCGGAACTACGGTTCATCAACGCATCGCCTAGAATAACCTTTGTTGCCACACCCTGGTGCCAACAACTCTAGCCTGAAACTACCATGCCACTGCTCCACAGTAATGACATCTCCACCTGGGCGAGGTGCGAGCTCTAGCTACTACAACTAATCCGCCAAACATCCAGACTCACACAACAACCTCAACCAGCTACCAGCTTCCACACGGACTCCTACAAACCAACAACTTGAGTGCTACGAACTCGGTAGCCTAACCAACCGCACACTGCATAACCACGCCAATCTACTCAACTCCAACTCGACCTAGATCACTGCCTGGAAAAGCAACCTGCTAACAACAGAGCCCTAGAGGGCTCCCTCCACCAAACTTACTTCCATGCAAGCAACGGAACGAAGCTTGCCTTAAATATAAAACACATCTCACAAGTCCAAACGATAACACATACATGCTTAACCCTCTAGCTTAGGCTTATTGCACCTTCCCACCGAAACTTCATAAACGGAACTCCACTACTCGGTTAACACCAACTACCAAGAACAAGAATACCAACAATGACTGGCAGAGCACAAGCTACACTAACCAGCAAGGATCCTTCAATAGGCCAAGACCCTAATCCATGCCACAATGGTGCAACCTCCACCACAACCGATACAAAGGGGTTCTTCAACTACAAAGGTGCAATGTACCTCCCGTGCCAAACACACCAAGAACCTTAACCGACTAGGCCAAACACTCATAGGAGGCAGAACAACCTTTACTGCAACTTCCAGAACACCACTCAAGAATCCGCTTAACTGGACAAACAATTGCTTCCAAGCAGCCAACAAACTTTTCCCTCTTGCTAGCACCACTACCATCAACTCCAAGACCAAGGGAGTAACCTGACAATTCCTATGAGGAAACGGTTCTTACAAGCGGACAACCGAAGAACAGAGAGCTCCACACACGCTCGCTGCCTTGCTCAGCTAAAACAACAACATCTAAGTCTCACGGAGGCAACAACAGGGGAGGTCCACCACAGAATGAACCTCCAAATGCCAAACGGGGCAACTCTCAACATCCTGGAAAGAGGAAAAACAACCGACAGGGCACGAACCACTCGCCCCACGAGCAAAACTAACTTCTAGCAACTCCAATCCACACCTTGGTCAACACCAAACACCAACTTGCCACCACACCGGAACCAATCCTGACTCTACTCCAAACAAACTCTAGCTTGCTAGTCTACCAAATCGGCCAGCAACTCACCCGAGGTCTACAACCTACATGACTCCGGCTTGCCAACTGAACTCACTACCTGGGTCTGACTGAGCTCTGGTGAGGCTCTCCACAACTAGGGTTCTTCGGCAACCCTCGACACACACTGTCATCTAACGGTCTAACAGCCAACTGCCTGAACAATCAACTCCTTTTTCCATCATCACAACCATGCTGGCCTGCTCCGAACCTCGAAACCAAAAAGACCAGAAACGCTTCAGAATGTGTCATCCTCCTACTCAAAGCATCAGCCACATCGTAGCTTCCACCCAGGGTAAGGATTCCGAGCAACACTCTTAGCAACTACGGCCAGGAACTACGTGGCTTCGCTACAAACACCATTTGTTCAGTACCATCTGAACTCCAACCATAAACAACAAGAGGTTCCACCAACCAAGCTTAGGTCCAACCTAACAAAACTTGCCTAAGCAACAACCCGACCACGAGCACGGTATCCTTACCACCTAAACTAAAGCCTTACAACATCAACCCGGAGTCCAACTTCTCCAAGAACTGAGCACCAGTTCTCCAATGCAAACCCTACATGGTTCCGAAACTCTCGCCACCAGAACGAACTACACAGAAACACACTTATGTGCACAACTCCCAACCTTCCTTTAGAGATCCAAGACTAACAGGCGCTTTCTAAAAAGGCAACAACTAACTTAAGCAGGATGCAATCAACCAAAAGAACACCAAAAGTTCCATCCCACACGATACTCAAAGCTGTGGCAACCTTGCTCTACTAAAGCATAACAATGCCAGACCGAACTTACCTTATACCAAGACTCTACCAAGTGTGCTTTACAGATAAGACATCCAACTCATCTCATGAGGCATCTAACTCATCTCATAAGCATCCAACTCATCCCACAAGCATCCAACTTACCTCATAGGCATCCAACTCATCTCATAACCATCCAACTCATCTCATAAGCATCCAACTCATCTCATAGGCATCCAACTCATGGTCCCTCTACTGGACCAAAATCGCATCTACAATGCTCAAATCTCCTCAGATTCAGGCACTCGAAAGTAGTTGACCGCACTACCAACCACAAAGATCTCTTGGCCTTAACACTAGCGTGAGACTCACGCGCACAAACACGTACCAACCGTCAACCTGCTGACTTACTCAACCCCCAGTAACTCTGGGAAGAGGCTCCGGCTCCTCTCGAACATCCTTTCGCTTGTAGTCCTACGACTACCACTGAACTAGCTCTCTTGCACGACCTAAACAGGTGCAACTGCCATAAACAGATCCAAAGGCTAAAGGAGTGTGCTGAACTTCGGACGGGTCATAGAACCATCTGTTATACCCATGCCAAACTCAGGCCTAAACCAAACTTAGTGCCAAAGCAGCACACCAACCAATGCACCTCAAGTGGCACTACTACCAAATCCACATCTTACCACAAATGGGGCCAGCAAGGTCACAACCTCAAGTGACAAAAACTATGGCTAGGCATACAAGGGCTCAAAACCCAAACAACCCTGCCTATGGCATTTCATCAAACTGAAGTCTCACTGCCTACTCTTGCATCTCCACATGATGCTCTACTAAACTCTGGCTGGATCTCTCAACATGCAGCAGCTAGCCCTACTCTAGGGGCTCACCATAAGAAGAGTGCTCAACTCTACTAGACAACTGAGGAAACCACCAACGGATCAAGTTCGATGGAACACTGCTCCCTGCACCCTTAACCACAGGGTTCCGGCTTACTGGCTGCAAAACAACAACAATTAACAAGAGCACAAAGATGTCTCAACAACCTCCTCGAAGGCTACCAACACTGCAGCTACTCACTGGCAATCAAACAATCTGCTAAGGTTCAAGATCAACACTTGAACTACCCAGGCTAGACCACACTGGAATCTGCTCCACAAGCATCAACATGAGTAAAGCCATAGCTAACTCCTCTCCTGGAGTGGTACTCCAGGGCAAATCACCTCCACCCTCTCTCTGGGGGAAAACTAGCAACTGGGCCACAAGTGGCCTACGAGAGTCTAATCTCTGCCTCCCTCTAGAACGATGTCCCAGCGGTATCTGAATCTATCTGGATACCCTGACTAGCTGCTATCATACTTCTTACACTGCCGGAAGTTGGCATGATGGTGCTCTAGACCCAAACCAACAACGAGTCAGAACCTGCTCGTCTCTGCTCCACAACACTAAACAAGGCATACACTAGATGAAAAGTATTGTAAATTCTTAACCCTTTTCTAAAGCTGTAAACTTAGGAGTACCTGATGACTGTCGGAGTGCTGATGATCATGGAAAAATGACCTACAACAAAAGGTCAGTCTACATAATCTATGACTCTGAGCTCTGATACCAACTGTAAAGACCCGACCCGAATGGGGTCCTAAAATAGGCCTTTACCTCAATGCATGCTTTAAAACTTAGAAAATGATATGCAAGTTGAATGCCAGATTCTGATTAAAACAAAATAAAATAAAACATCCATTCAAAACAACACAAAACGTCCTATAACCTGTCCCTGTTTCCAAGTACCAATTCCAAGCTAAAAAAAATTTAAAACGTACTCTGATCAGAGATTTCATTCACATTCAAATCAAAAAAATGGTTTACATCAGTGTCAGAATCCGGGCAACAACCAGAAAACAACCTAAGGGCTCCGTGCACAACTACATGAAGTCAGAGGACATTTAAAACATATAAAAACATAAATACAAGACTCAGAGTTCGAACAACGGGTTTCCATGATCACATCTCCTCCTCCAGCCATCCTGTCTCGCACCATGGTTACCTGTGGAAAACCACAAAATAAGGGTGAATAACGAATTACTCAGTAAGAATCCCCAACCGTGGTACAATACGATATACATGGTCATCTGGCATAATTGTATGAAAGCTATGAATATAAACACAGAAGAGAGCACATAGCTTAAATCCACACATAAACTTCGGATGCCAACTCAGGGTCTTACTCTGGAATAATCCACCACACGATACGATCCTATACGAGAAACAAGTCTCGGCCTCAGCCTGTCTACTGTCGATACGAAAGGTGCACTGGCTCACAATCTCGAGGAGCTCTCTAGTCGACCCTATAATGAGCGTTTGCGCGCACCGCATGCTACTGCAAACGGTGGGGGGTGCCGGGTCTTGTGGCAAGCTTCCCAGGTCCAGTCACCATGCCTAACTAAATCTCTGGATCGGTGTCACTGACATAGGGGTGTGAGACCTGGACACGTGAATTATGTCAGCCTGAACCACTGAACCTGAGGCTAAGGAACCGGTCGTGGTAGGCTTACATCAGGAAGCGGTCCTTGCCCTAACAGGTGGCAATCAAAGGCTATGGCCGAACAAGCTGAGGACGTGCCTACTGCAGGGGCCAAGGCAATGCCATGTCATCATCCCGACCGTTGGGGCATTTAACACGCTGAGTACTGCCTCGTACGTCCCTGCCGTGGATGCAAGGTAATTTATGCATCCTGGCCTGGATGATGCTACCTATCTGAACTCTAAACTATAACATCAACAGCAAACAATCCAATACGTCTTTGAGCAGATACAACGAACCTAGCATGATACTACGAATCAAGAAGCGGATAACGAGCATGCGTAAGCGGAACAACCTAGCATGGACTAACATGAGAAACAACATAAGAAATCATGCGGTCGGGAATTCAGAACGAGAGCACCTATCACTAAACATCTTTGATAAACACAACAAGCATACAAACAACAATCACATATAATATCGCAGGCCCACACAACTCGTAAGAAATCCTTACCGGTCGGAAGGCAACTACACAAAAGAATCCTAAGTCGCGATCAATCCCAGGCTAGCTAATGAGAACCTAACAAACACAACAATAATCACCATCCATAGGCCTAAATATAATAAAATAAACAGGGCTCGGCTCAAGAGCAACTCACGCGGCACGACTGACGCTTTCCGGTGACAGTCGCACGTCTGACGGTCTTCTTTGGGCGCTGATGGCGCAGATGGCGGCAGGGCGTGTGTGAGCGATGAGATGACGCAGATGGCGGCTGTGGGCGCAGCGCGTGGCGGGATTGACGGCGCAGAGGGCTGGCGGTGAGTCTTGTGGTGCCGAGATGGGCGTTGAGATGGGCGCACTGGGTGGCGCCAGGCGACGCTGGCGGAATCACGGCATGCGACGGCCGCGCGCTTTGGCCGCTGGCGCCCGGCGATAAGCTGGTGCGACGCAGCGGGGTTGGCGTCTGGGCCTGCAGGCGGGGTGCTGCCGCCGCTCGGTAGGAATTTTGCACAACACCAAGGCTCACCTCTTCTTCTCCATACCAGCAAGAATACACCAAACAAAGAATGAGAAGAGGAAGAGAACTCTTTCCCGGGATGACACTCGATCAAAGGGCTGCTTGGGGAGATGAAACTCGGCTGGAAGCTTGGGGGAGACATGCTTGGGCGGCCAAGGTGATTTGAAGAAGAAAACACAATAACCCTATTATTTTAATCAAATGCACCAAAACCCAAAAGACTCAAGGCTAACTAAGATATGCCGCGGAAAGAGTAACAAGATCACCTTGTGGCTCAACTGGCAAGGACACACAACTAACCTCTCAGACCACCTTGGTTCGAAACCTAACTGCTACACTTTAATTCTCAATTTTTCGTTTGCATCTCACCATGCCCAAATACATCCACAAAGCATCAAAATCCTACTTAAGTCCATCCAATAATTTTAACAATCTGAAAAGACGCGAACGCGTACACGGCGCCCTACCAAATTACCAAAACACCCCAAGGGCATACCTGGAAGTCCGGGATGAAAACCTGGGCCGTTACAATCCTTGAGCTTGAGATGGTATAAGACCCCAATGGGCTTCCGTATATTGATCAGGTGTAAAACCCCGATGGGCATCCTTGCGCTTAAGCTGGTGTAAGTCCCCGATGGGCAACCGTGAGTGCTGTTTGAGTAAGACCCTGTTGGGCGTCATCAAGCTTAAAAATTGAGTAAGTCCCCGATGGGCCTCACCAGGTGTAAGACCCCGATGGGCATCCTGCAGGTGTAAGACCCCGATGGGTTTCCTTGTGTAAGCTGGTGTAAGTCCTCGATGGGCAACCAAAGGTAAGACTAAGAGTGTGTTTGTAACGGCCCAGGTTTTCATCCTGGTGTTCCAGGTATGCCCTAGAGGTATTTTGGTAATTTGGTCCGGCCGTCAGGGCCGTTTATGTCTTTTTCAGTTGCTAAAATTATTGGTTGGTCTTATGTTGTATTTTGTTGCTTTGTGGATGTGTTTGGGCATGGAGAGATGCAAAAGTAAAATAGGGATTTAAAGTTGCAGCAGCCGGGGTTCGAGCCAGGGTGGCCTTGCCAGTTGAGCAACCAGGTGATATTGATGCTCATTCTGCGGTATGTTATGGATATCCATGGGTTTTTGGGATATTGATGTTTTTGGCTAAATGAAGAGAAATAGGTTTTTCCCCCATTTGTTCTCCAATCCCCTTGCCGCCCCAACCCATCTTCTCTCAAGCCCCTTGCGTGTGTCTTCTCTTGAGAGCCCCACCGACCGTCGTCCCGGCCAGCCAAGCAACCGGTAAGCGAGCCCGGCTGATCACCCAGCCACCTCGACGCCCATCGCCAATGACCCCATCGCCCGATACCCGATCGCCCATCGCCAGCAGCCCCATCGCCAGCCCTGCGTAGCCCATTGCTAGCAGCCCTGCGTCGCCCATCGCCAGCCCGCAGCCCAGCCAGATCGCGTCGCAGCCATCCCAGCGCGAGCAGCAGCGTCAGCCCAGATCACGTCGCCGTCCGCGCGCAGCCAGCGCCCACGTCGCATCCCAGCGCCAGCGCGCCCGCATCGAAGTACGCGACGCCGCGCGCCGGTGCCCGCTATCCGTTGTTCGCCGACGCGCGCGCTGCGTGTAAAGACGCTTCACCCGCGCGAGCCCTCGCTGCCAGTGAGTGCCCAGTCTGCCGCGCTGGCTGCCTGTCCGTCCGCGCGTCATCCGTGCCGTGTGAGTTGCTCCCGAGCTGAGCCCTGTTTATTTTATTATATTTAGGCCTATGGATTGTGATAATTATTGTGCTTGTTAGGTTCTCATTAGCTAGCTCGGGATCGATCGCAGCTTAAGATTCTTGTGTGTAGTTGCCTTCCGACCAGGTAAGGATTTCTTACCGGAGTTATGTGGGCCCTGCGATATTATATGTGATTGCTGTTTGAATGCTTGTTTGTGTTTATGTAAAGACCCTACCCAAAAGGGGCTGTAAATGGGCCTTTACCCGAATGCATGCATTCAAAGTAAGGACAATATACAAATATGATTTCGGATTCCAATTAAAATTAAAACATTCAGCATTCAAACGGAAATCAATATAGCTTTCATTGAAACTTTGTCCCTGTCTCCAAGCACTGTTTCAAGACAAATCAGAAAGACCCGACCAAAAAAGGGGCTCTAAATAGGCCTTTACCCCAATGCATGCATTCAAAGGAAAGGACAATATGCAAATAAGTTTTTGATTCCCAATTAAAACAAAACAATCAAGGTTCAATCAGAAATCAATATAGTTTGTTGAAACACATCCCTGTCTCCAAGCACTGTTTCAAGGCAAATACATTTCCAAAACGTACACTCGATCAGAGATTTATTAAAACATTTGAAACATCCTCAAATTCAATAAAGCGGGAATCCACAAAAACATTGAAAACATCCTAGGGCTCGTGCGCTACATGCATTCGAGGGAAAATGAAAGACAAGAGTCATAAAAATAAAAAGTCGAGCGAATGGCAAGTTCCCATGATCATAGCTCCTCCTTCACCATCCGCCTCGCGCCATGGTTACGAAAGATAAGTAAGGGTGAGTAACGAATTACTCAAGAAGAATCCCCAACCGGGGGTACAATACGATGCACATGGTCATCTAGATGAGTGTATGCAAGCTATGAATATAAACACAGAATAGAGCACATAGCTTAAGTCCACACTTGGACCTCGGATGCCAACTCGTGGTCTTAGTCAGGAAATAAATCACACCACACAATACGCCCTATACGAGAAACAAGTCTCGGCCTCGGCTGTCTCATCGTCGTCACGAAAGGTGCACTAGCTCAAGATCCCGAGGAGCTCTCCGTCATTATTTGTAATGAGCGTAAGCATGCACCGCGTGCTCTGCGAACTATATGGGGGGTGCGGGTCTAGTGGCAAGCCGCCCATGTCCGATCCACCACGCCTAACTAAATCTCTCGGATCGGTGTCACCGACATAGGGGTGTGAGACACGGACACGTGAACTATGTCGGCTGAACCACCGCACTGAGGCTAAAGGAACCGGTCGTGGTAGGCTTACACGAGGAGGCGGTCCTTGCCCTAACAGTGGCAATCAAGGGCTACGGCCGAACACGGCGAGGACGTGCCGATCGCCGGGACGAGGCAATGCCAAGTCATCATCCCGACCGTTGGGGCATTTAACGATACCGCCACCCTCACCCAAGATTGCGGGGCCTACCGGTCGGGTTAGCTAAACCCTAACGGGGTCCAGTGGACGAGAAGCGTCTCGACGTCCCCTGCCGTGGATGCAAGATACTTTATGCATCGAGCCCGGATGATGCTACCTACCTACACTCTAACCTATCATATCAATAACATACAATCCAATACAATCCAAAACGTGCTCAACAGATACAACGAACCTAGCATGGTACTATGAAGCAAGAACAGATATGAGCATGCGAGCGGAACAACCTAGCATGGACTAACATGAGAGAACAACATACGAAGTCATGCTAGTCGAGAATTGAAACAGAGCACCTAAACTATACATGCTTGATAATCACAAACAAACATACAAACAACAATCACATAGAACATCGCAGGTCCACACAACTCTCGGTAAGAAATCCTTACAGTGGGGCAACTACACACAAAACCTAAGCTGCGATCGAACCCAGAGCTAGCTCACGAGAACCTAACAAAAACAATGATAATCACACTCAAAAGGCTTAAATATAATAAAATAAATAGGGCTCGGCTGGGAGCAACTCACGCGATGCGGTGGTGACACGCGGACGGGCAGCAAAGACGGGCGGGCTTCTTCTTTGGCGCGGATGGCGCTGGATGGGCGCTGATGGGCGGCAAATGGGCGCACACTAGGCGCTGGCTGCGCAGACGGACAGCGCTGGGCGCGGATGGCGCGCTAGGCGCGACGCTGCAGGCTGGGACGGCACGCAGACGCAGCACGCGAGCAGCGACGAGGGGCGCGCGCGCGCGCGCGCGACGACGACGAGGCGCTCGGATGCGACGCGACGACGCGCGAGCTCGGCTGGCGATGGCGCGGCGCCTGGCGCGGCGGCGCGTGCGTGCGATGCGATCTTTGCGACGCGACGGACGCTTGGATCGTCTGCCGCGACGCCTCTGCTTGGCTGGCTGCCGCGGCACGGCAAGGCGTCTGGCGCCTCTTCTTTGGGCGCTGAAATTTCTTTGTGCGATCTGGCTGGTTTGCTCGGACCGAAATTTGCTCGGTGGTCGCTTAGCTGGCGGAGCAGCGCTCGGGGCCGCAAGGGAAGAAAATCACGGCAAGGGGCTTGGAGAGAGAAGAGGTTTGGCGGCCATGGAGTTTTGGGAAAGAAAACACAAAACCTAATTTCTTTTCATTTAACCAAATGCACAAAACTCCAAAGATCCAAGGGTAACTAAGATATGACGCGGAAAGAGTAACAAGAGCTCTCCATAGCTCAAGCTGCACGCATCCTCACAGCTTTTAGGAGACCCGGTTCGAATCCCAGTGCAACACAAATTCCTTTATTTTTACTTTTGCATCTATCCATGCTCAAACCAAACCACAAAGCCTCAAAAACCATCATAAATCCATCCAATAATTTTTTAGCAATCTGGAAAAGATATAAACGGCCCCGACGGCCCGACCAAATTACCAAAATACCCCTAGGGCGTACTGGAAGGCGGGATGAAAACTGGTCGTTACAATATTCCCCTCCTTTTATGACTTTCGTCCTCGAAAGTCCTTAAGATGAAAAACAAAGACAGATCTGCAATCTCATCCGCGTCTTCCCGCTCACAAGCGGCCTCCTCTGAACTCTAACTCCTCCACCGAACTTTTACCAAAGCGGATCTCACGATAATGCAACGTCTTCGTCTCAAGGACGAGAATACTCACGAGCTTCCTCTCGAAGCTCAAATCCTCAATCACCGCAAAGGCTCAAAGTCCACACCGAGCGATGGGTCCGACACATCTTGCCTCACACCGATACATGAGAATATCGCACACGGTGACAATGTGAGAAAAAGCTAACCAATATGCAACTCTGCCAATCCTCTCGAGAATCTCAAATGGTCCAACACAGGAGACTCCACTTCTCCCGCTTACCAAACCTCAACACAACTCACAAGCGGCACAACCTTAAAAGCACGCCTTTGTCCAACCTCAAACTCTAAAACTCGGCGCCGAACATCGATGAAACTTTCATGCTGCTTTGAGCTAACCACAAACGAGCTCAACCTCTGCACAACACCTCTGGTCAAGCTGCAGCAACACGGGACCCAAAACAACAACGACGGCCACCAACCTTTTCTCAAAGACTAGAGACGCAACACTTACCATACAATGCCTCAATGGAACCACAAGAATCGACCGGCGAGAAGCGCTACCCAAGGCAACCTCCTAAAACCACACTTTGGTCTCCATTGCCTAATCACGGAAACACCAACTCGCAACAAGCTCAGAAGGATCCGGCTCACTCCTCCCAAAAGACCATCGGACAAAAAGGTGAAAACACTACTGAAGCGCACTCGGCTCATAAGCCTCTAAGAACACTCTCTCATGAACCACGGTTCGCCCACGCTTGCCTAGAACAAACCTTTGTTGCCACACCCTAATGGCAACATCTCCAACTGGCCCGACATGCCTCTACTCCATAGAAATGGCATCTGCACACTGTAGAGGTGCGAGCTCTAGCTCATGAAGTCAATACTCCAAAAATCCGAACTCACACAACAACCTCAACTAGTGACGGCTCCCACACGGAAACTTACAATCCAACAACTTGAGTGCTACGAACTAGGAAGCTCAAACAACTACAAGCTGCATAGCTATGCCAATCCACTCATCTCTAGCTCGACTCAAATCACTAGTCTGGGCAAGACAACTTGCAAACAACCGAGGCCCCAGAGGGCTCCATCCACTAAACTTGCCTCCATGCAAACAACGGAACAAAGCTCGCCTCAAATATGAAACACATCTCACAAGTCCAAACGATAACACATACTGAGCTTAACCCTCAAGCTTAGGCTTAATGCACCTTCCCACCGAAACTTCATAAGCGGAACTCCACTACCGGTCAACACCAACTACCAAGAACAAGAATACCAACGATGGTGGCAGAGTGCAAGCTACACTAGCCCGACAAGGATCCTCAATAAGTCCGGACCTAATCCACCACAAAGGTGCAACCTCATCCACAAGCTGAAACAAAGGGGCCTTCAACTACAAAGGTGCAACGACTTCCAAGCCAACACTCAAAACCTTAACCAACTAGGCCAAACACTCATAGGGAGGCGAGAACAACCCTCACGCAACTTCCAGAACACCACTCACGAGTCCGCTTAACTAGACAAACAAGCGCTTCCAAGCGACCAACAAACTTTTCCTCCTACTAGCACCACTACCACCAATTCCAAGACCAAGGAATAACACGACAACTCCCAAGGAGAAAGCAGGTCCTTACAAGCGGACATCGAAGAAGGACAGAGAG
Source organism: Sicyos edulis (assembly GCA_036507275.1). Lineage (NCBI taxonomy): Eukaryota > Viridiplantae > Streptophyta > Magnoliopsida > Cucurbitales > Cucurbitaceae > Sicyos > Sicyos edulis. Next base: position 20,129,767 of record CM071847.1, read on the forward strand.
CTTCACAACCGCTCATTTGTCTTGCTCAACTAAGCACAACATCCAACTCTCCCGGAGGCAACAACAAGGGGTCCACCACAGTGGACCGCCAACCACGAGCCAGAGAAGACTCACCCCAAACACCAAAAAAAACAACTCTCAAACTCGGAAAAGGGGAAAGACATCGGCCGGGGCAAAACCACTTGCCCCACGAGCAAGGCTAACTTCTAGCAACTCAAAACCACACCTTGGTCAACACCAAGCACCAACTTGCCACCACCCGGAACCAATCCGGACTCTACTCCAAACAAACTCCCGACTTGCTAGCCTACCAAATCGCCGAAGAACTCACCCGAGGTCTACAACCTACTCGACTCGGCTTGCCAACTAAAACTCACTACTACGGGCTTGGTGAGCTCTGGTGAGGCTCTCCACAACTAGGGTTCTTGGCAACCACGGATACACTGCTTGTCGTCAAACGTCTAATGACCAATTGCTCGAACAACAACTCCTTTTTTTTTTTTTTTTTTTTTTTTTTTTTTTTCCATCATCACAATCATGCTGGCCTGCTCCGAACCTCGAAACCAAAAAGACCAGAAACGCTTCAGAATGTGTCATCCTCCTACTCAAAGCATCGGCCACAATGTAGCTTCCACCTAGGGTAAGGATTCCGAGCAACACCCTTAGCAACTACGGTCAGGAACTACGCGGCTTCACTACATCCACCATTCGTTCAGCACCATCTGAACACCAACCATGAACACAAGAGGTTCCACCAACCAAGCTTAGGTTCAACTTAACAAACTTGCCTAGGCAACAACCCAACTACGAGCACGGTATCCTTACAACCTCAACTAAAGCCTTACAACATCCACCTGGAGTCCAACTTCTCCAGGAACTGAGCACCAGTTCTCCAATGCAAACCCTACATGGTTATGGAACTCTCGCCACCAGAACGAACTACACGAAACACACTTGTGTGCACAACTCTCAACCTTCCTTCAGAGATCCAAGACTAACAGGTGCTTTCCAAAAGGCAACACTAACTTCTGGCAGAGATACAATCAACCAAAGGAACACCAAAAGTTCCATCTCCACACGATACCCGAAGCAGTGGCAACCTTGCTCTGCTAAAACATAACGATGCCAAACCGAACTTACTTTAAACCAAGACTCAACCAAGTGCGCTTACACATAAGGCGCGTCCTACTCATCTCATAGGCATCCAACTCATCTCATAAGCATCCAACTCATCTCGAGAGCATCCAACTCATCTCACGGGCATCCAACTCATCTCATGAGCATCCAACTCATCTCACGGGCATCCAACTCATGGTTCCCCTCTTTGGACCGAACTCGCATCTACAATGCTCACTCAACTCAGGTTTAGGCACCCGAAGGTAGTGGACCGCACTACCAACCACAAAGATCTCTTGGCCTCAGCCCTAGCGTGAGACTCACACGCACTAGCACTTACCAACCGTCAACCTCATCGACTTACTCAACCCCCAAGAACACCGGGAAGAGGCTCAGCTCTTCTCGAACGTCCTTTCACTTGTAGTCCTTCGACTACCACAGAACTAGCCCTCTTGCACGACCTAAAGCGGTGCAAGCGCCACAAACGGATCCAAAGGCTAAAGGAGTGCATGAACTCCGAACGGTCATAGAACCATCTCGCTATACCCATGCCAAACTCAAGCTCGAACTGGACGTAGAGCCAAAGCGACACACCAACCATTGCACCTCAAGTGCCACTAAACCAAATCCACACCTTACTACAAATGGGGCCAAGCAAGGTCACAACCTCAAGTGACAAAAACTATGGCGAGGCATACAAGAGCTCAACTCAAACAACCATGCCTAAGGCATTTCATCAAACCGAAGACTCACGGCCCACTCTTGCATCTCTACATGATGCTCAACAAAACTCTAGCTGGCTCTCTCAACATGCAAAGTGACTAGCCCTACTCTAGGGCTCTCCAAAAGAAGAGTGCTCAACTCTACTAAACAATCGAGGAACTACCAACGGATCAAGTCCGATGGGAACACTGCTCATTTGCACCCTTAACTATAGGGTTCCGACTTCTGGCTGCAAACAACAACACTTATAAGAGAACAAAGATGTCTCTACCTCCTCCACGAAGGCCACTAACTCTGCAGCTACTCTGGGCAATCAAACAATCTGCTAAGGTTCAAGTTACACACTGAACTACCCGGGCTAGTCCACACTAGGACTTGCTCCACAAGCATCATCATAAGTAAAGCCGAAGCTAACTCCTTTCCCGGAGTGGTACTCCAAGGCAAAACACCTCCACCCTCTCACTAGGGGAAAACTAACGGTGGGCCACACCACAAGGGCCGACGGAGTCTAATCTCTACTTCCCTGCGGGGACGATATCCAGTGGTATCCGAATCTATCTGGATACCCGACAAGTCTGCAATCATACTCCTTTACACTGCGGAAAGTTGGCATGATGGCGCTCTAAACCCAAACCAACGACGCAGTCGAACACCGCTCGTCTCCGCTCCACAACACAAAGCAGGGCATACACTAGATGAAAGGTATTGTAAATTCTTAACCCTTTTCTAAAAGCAGAAAACTTAGGCGCACTGATGGTATCCTTGAGTCTTTGGTGATCATGGGAAAGACGACCTACAACAAAAAGGTCGGTCTACTGAATCTATGACTCGAGCTTTGATACCAATCAGTAAGACCCGACCCAAAAAGGGCTCTAAATAGGCCTTTACCCCAATGCATGCATTCAAAGGAAAGGACAATATGCAAATAAGTTTTGATTCCCAATTAAAACAAAACAATCAAGGTTCAATCAGAAATCAATATAGTTTGCTGAAACCTGTCCCTGTCTCCAAGCACTGTTTCAAGGCAAATACATTTCCAAAACGTACACTCGATCGAGAGATTTATTAAAACATTTATAACATCCTCAAATTCAATAAAGCGGGAATCCACAAAAACATTGAGAAAACATCCTAGGGCTCGTGCGCTACATGCATTGGGGAAAATGAAAGACAAGAGTCATAAAAATAAAAAGTCGAGACGATGCAAGTTCCCATGATCATAGCTCCTCCTTCACCATCCGCCTCGCGCCATGGTTACTGAAAGATAAGTAAGGGTGAGTAACGAATTACTCAAGAAGAATCCCCAACAGGGGTACAATACGATGCACATGGTCATCTAGATGAGTGTATGCAAGCTATGAATATAAACACAGAATAGAGCACATAGCTTAAGTCCACACTTGGACCTCGGATGCCAACTCAGGGTCTTAGTCCGGAAATAAATCACACCACACAATACGCCCTATACGAGAAACAAGTCTCGGCCTCGGCGCATCTCTCTGTCGATCACGAAAGGTGCACTAGCTCAAGATCCCGAGGAGCTCTCCGGCCGTGTGCTGTAATGAGCGTAAGCATGCACCGCGTGCTACTGCAGAACTATGGAAGTGCCGGGTCTAGTGGCAAGTTGCCCATGTCCGATCCACCACGCCTAACTAAATCTACGGATCGGTGTCACCGACATAGGGGTGTGAGACACGGACACGTGAACTATGTCACGAACCACCGCACTTTGAGGCTAAGGAACCGGTCGTGGTAGGCTTACACCAGAGGCGGTCCTTGCCCTAACAGTGGCAATCAAGGGCTACGGCCGAACACGCCGAGCATGTGCCGATCGCCGGGGGACGAGGCAATGCCAAGTCATCATCCCGACCGTTGGGGCATTTAATGATCTATCACCCTCACCCAAGATTGCGGGGCCTACGGTCGGGTTAGCTAAACCCTAACGGGGTCGAGGGACGGAGAAGCGTCTCGACGTCCCCCGCCGTGGATGCAAGATACTTTATGCATCGAGCCCGGATGATGCTACCTACCTACACTCTAACCTATCATATCAATAACATACAATCCAATACAATCCAAAACGTGCTCAATGATACAACGAACCTAGCATGGTACTATGAAGCAAGAACAGGATATGAGCATGCGAGCGGAACAACCTAGCATGGACTAACATGAGAGAACAACATACGAAGTCATGCTAGTCGAGAATTCGAACAGAGCACCTAAACTATACATGCCGATAATCACAAACAAACATACAAACAACAATCACATAGAACATCGCAGGTCCACACAACTTCGGTAAGAAATCCTTACAGCGGGGCAACTACACACAAAACCTAAGCTGCGATCGAACCCGAGCTAGCTACCGAGAACCTAACAAAAACAATGCTAATCACACTCAAAAGGCTTAAATATAATAAAATAAATAGGGCTCGGCTCGGGAGCAACTCACGCGAGCGCGGGTGACACGCGGACGGGGCGGCAAAGACGGCGGGGCCGGGCTTCTTGGGCGCGGATGGGCGGCAAATGGGCGCACATGGCGCTGGCTGCTGCGCAGACGGACAGCGCCCGGGCGCAGATAAGCGCGCTAGGCGCGGATGCGCTGGGACGGCACGTGGGCGGCACGGCGCAGACGCGGGGAAGCGCGCGCGGGCGCGAGACGCGGACGACGGCGCTCGGGCTGCGATGCGCGACGCGAGCTCGGCTGGCGATGGCGGCGGGCGCTGGCGCGCGCGGCGAAGCGCGGCGATGCGATCTGACGCTGCGCGACGCGACGGACGCGCGGATCTGAGTCTTCGCGCGCCTCTGCTTTGGGGCGGCTGCGACGGCACGGGCGCTGGCTGCGTCTCTTTGGCGCCAGGCGTCTGGGCGGCGGCTTCTTCTTTGGCGCGCTGGAAATTTCTTTGGTGCGCGATCTGGTGAAATTTGCTCGACCAGAATTTGCTGCTCATTGGAGTCGCGCAGCTGGCGGAGCAGCGCTTCGGGGCTGCAAGGGAAGAAAATCACGGCAAGGGGCTTGGGAGAGAAGAGGGTTGGGTGGCCATGGAGTTTTGGGAAAGAAAACACAAAACCTAATTTCTTTTCATTTAACCAAATGCACAAAACTCCAAAGATCCAAGGGTAACTAAGATATGACGCGGAAAGAGTAACAAGAGCTCTCCATAGCTCAACTGCACGCATCCTCACAGGCTTTTCCAGAGAACCCGTGTTCGAATCCCAGCTGCAACACAAATTCCTTTATTTTTACTTTTGCATCTACCCATGCTCAAACCAAACCACAAAGCCTAAAAAACCTTCATAAATCCATCCAATAATTTTAGCAACTGGAAAAAGACATAAACGGCCCTGACGGCCCGACCAAATTAACAAAATACCCCTAGGGCGTACCTGGAAGACTGGGATGAAAACCTGGGTCGTTACAAATACATTTCCAAAAGTTTACTCGGATTAGAGATTTATTAAAATCATTCAAAACCTTCTCAGATACAACAATGCTGGAATCCACAAAAACATTGGGAAAACATCCTAGGGCTCCGTGCCCGACTACATGCATTCAGGGGAAATAAAAAGAAATATAAAAGTTCAGAGATGACAGCAGGTTCCCATGATCACAACGCCTCCTTCAGCCATCCTGTCTCGCACCTTGGTTACCTGTGGAAAACCACAAAATAAGGGTGAGTAACGAATTACTCAGTAAGAATCCCCAACCGGGGTACAATACGATATACATGGTCATCTAGCCGAAAGATATGCAAGCTATGAATATAAACACAGAATATAGCACATAGCTTAAGTCCACACTTGGACCTCGAATGCCAACTCAGGGTCTTAGTCCGGAATAATCCACCACACAATACGCCCTATACGAGAAACAAGTCTCGGCCTCAGCCTATCTACTATCGATGCGAAAGGTGCACTAGCTCACGATCCCGAGGAGCTCTCCAGTCGGCGCTATAATGAGCGTATGCGCGCACTGCGTGCTACTGCAGACTCTAGGGGGTGCCGGGTCTAGTGGCAAGTCGCCCAGTCCACCACCATGCCTAACTAAATCTACGGATCGGTGTCAGCGACACGAGTGCGAGAGACAGACACGTGAACTATGTCAGCCTGAACCACCGCACCTGAGGCTAAGGAATCGGTCGTGGTAGGCTTAAACCAGGAAGTCGTCCTTGCCCTATCAGGTGGCAATCAAGGGCTACTGCCGAACACGCTGAGGACGTGCCGACTGCCGGGGACGAGGTAATGCCAAGTCATCATCCCGACCGTTCGGGCATTTAACAGTTTGCCACCCTCACCCAAGTTTGCAGGGCCTACCGGTCGGGTTAGCTAAACCCTAACGGGTTCCAAGGACGGAGTACTACCTCGTACGTCCCTGCCATGGATGCAAGATACTTTATGCATTCGGGCCCGGATGATGCTACCTACCTACACTCTAACCTATCATATCAATAACATACAATCCAATACAATCCAATACGTGCTCAATAGATACAACGAACCTAGCATGATACTACGAAACAAGAACAGATACGAGCATGCCAGAACGGAACAACCTAGCATAGACTAACATGAGAAACAACATAAGGAATCATGCCAGTCGGGAATTCAGAACAGAACACCTATCGCTAAACATGCTGATAAACACAAACAAACATACAAACAACAATCACATATAATATTGCAGGGCCCACACAACACCGGTAAGAAATCCTTACCTTGGTCGGGAGGCTTCTACACACAAAAACTTAAGCTGCGATCGAACCCGAGCTAGCTACCGAGAACCTAACAAACACAATAATAATCAAAATCCATAGGCCTAAATATAATAAAAATAAACAAGGCTCGGCTAGGGAGCAACTCACTTGCGCGCTGGCCGACACTGTGACGGGCAGCAAAGACGGCGAGGAGGCTGGCTGGCTGGCAGAGGTCGCACGACTGGCCCGATGTGCGCTGGGCGCTGGCCGCGAGCATGGGCAAAGCGCGCGCGGCAATACCGCGACGGCGATCTGGCACCGCGACGGGTGGTGCGCGCTCGACAAGCAAGTGCAGCAGCGCGCGGCTGGCCGTCTGGGCGATCTGGGCGGCCTTGGCTGCGATCTGGGGCTGTCTCGGCATCTGGGCGCCGCTTTAGGAGAGCTAGCTGGCTGCTCGGGCTGAAATTTCTTTGCTCGGCGGGACGACGCACGAACTACGGGGCTGCAAGGGGAGAAGGAGCTCGACTTGGGAGCTAGGGAGAAAAAGGTTGGGCGGCCATGGAGTTTGGAGAAGAAGACCCAAAACCCTATTTTCTCTTCTTTTAAACAAATGCACCAAAACTCCAAAGATCCAAGGGTAACTAAGATATGACGCGTGAAGAGTAACAATAACACCTGGTGGCTCACTTGGCAAGGCCACCCTGGCTCGAACCCCGGCAGCAACATAATTTTCCTTTTATTTTAACTTTTGCATCTATCCTTGCTCAAACCCATCCACAAAGCCTCAAAAACCTACATAAACCCATCCAATAATTTTTGCAACTGGAAAAAGACATAAACGGCCCTGACGACCCGACCAAATTACCAAAATACCCCTAGCGCATACCTGGAAGACCGGGATAAAAACCTGGGCCGTTACAGTTTATCAGCATGTTTAGTGATAGGTGCTCTGTTCTGAATTCCCGACTGGCATGATTTCTTATGTTGTTTCTCATGTTAGTCCATGTTAGGTTGTTCCGTTCTGGCATGCTCGTTATCTGTTCTTACTTCGTAGTATCATGCTAGGTTCATTGTATCTGTTGAGCACGTATTGGATTGTTTGCTGTTGATGTTATATTTTAGAGTTTAGATAGGTAGCATCATTCGGGCCAGGATGCATAAAGTAACTTGCATCCACGGCAGGGACGTACGAGGCAGTACTCCGTCCTTGATCCCCCGTTAGGGTTTAGCTAACCCTAACGACAAGCCCTATAATCTTGGGCGAGGGTGGCAGACTGTTAAATGCCCCAACGGTCGGGATGATGACATGGCATTGCCTTGTCCCCGGCAGTCGCCACGTCCTCAGCGTGTTCGGCAGTAGCCCTTGTGTAACGGCCCAGTTTTCTATTCTGGTTTCCTAGGTATTTTCGGTTCAATATTCGGTTGTTCGGTTGGGCCGTTAAAGCTATTTTAACCCTTAGGGGTATTTTGGTCTTTTTGCTCCCCGGTCAGGGTTTGTGGATTCTCAGGATTCCAATGTCATTCCTGGCCTTTATCGAGGCTTGATTGTTGTTCGTTGCAAGACCCAAGAAGTTGGTGCTAGTTGTTTTGAAGTTTGGAGGTGATTTGGTTATTAGCAAAATTAATGTTAATTAAAGTGCCTCCAATGGGATTTGAACCCTTGACCTAATGTTGAGTTGGAAGCTTGATTTAAATGAGTTTTATTAAAAAGAAAAGATTGTCTCAGCGGGGACTCGAAGAAGGGAAGCCCTGGGAAGGGATTTTAGATCACCAAGGCTTATTTAAAATTTGGAAAAAGGAAAAGAAGGGAAGGAGCCCTATTTCTCACCTTGCCGTCCTCCAAGAATCAAGAACCGAGAGCCAAGACCAAAGACTGAGCCATCACACCCAGAGAGCGCACGGCAAGATCGGACCCGGACCGCTCGCCGTGCACAGCCCAGCCGCACGACGCTTGCCCGGCCTGCCTCAGCCAGCCCAAAGAAGAAGAGGCCCCAACTGTCGCACAAGCGATCGAGCGGCCAGACGCCACAAAGACGGCCTGCGTGATCGCACCAAGAAGCCCTCGCCAGCGCCCATCCGCGCACGCCCGTCCTCTATGGGCACTACACTGTTGGCTTATGTGTAAGTCCCCGATGGGCGTCATAAGGTTGCTAGGGAGTGTAAGACCCCGATGGGAATCCTAGATGTGCAAGACTCTGTTGGGCAGCATTGATGGCTAGAGGTGTAAGACCCTGATGGGCATCCGTATGTGTAAGACCCCGATGGGCATCATTGATTTGAGGTGTAAGACCCCGATGGGCATCATTGATAGCTGGAGTAAGACCCCGATGGGCATCATAGATGTGTAAGACCCCATTGGGCAGCATTGATAGCTAGAGGTGTAAGACCCCGATGGGCATCCGTATGTGTAAGATCCCGATGGGCATCATTGATTTGAAGTCTAAGACCCCGATGGGCATCCGTATGTGTAAGCCCCGATGGTCATCCTTATGTGTAAGTCCCCGATGGGCATCACTGAGTCTAGCAGGTGTAAGCCCCCGATAGGCATCCTTATGTGTAAGACCCCGATGGGCATCATCGCGTCCTAGGTTGTGTAAGACCTCGATGGGCATCAAGGTGTAGAACCTAGTGTAGGTTGTGGTAGTAAGTCCTTGAATAGGCAATTTCTAGACCGGCGGTTAGCCTGAGCCAACTTGTTGCTTCTGAGCTCGTATTTGTTTGCATGTGTACTAGGTTGCTAGATGACTGATGTATCGTATTGTACCCCAGTTGGGGATTCTTACTGAGTATGTTTATACTCACCCTTATTTCTGTGGTTTTTCCACCAGGTAACTTGGGACAGCACCGAGATGGCTAGCGGAGGGAGCTGATTGATCATGGGAACTGCCGGCACTCTATCGTTTATTATTTGCATTATTTCTTCAGCATGTAGATGGACAGGGGTCCTAGGGGAATGTTGTTAAAGTTGTTTAAACTGTTTTGAGTGTTTTTATAAATACTGGCCAGACTTGTTTTTACTTTGTTGGATTTGCTTAATGAAAATTGTTGGTTATGTTTTAAGTGTTCCCCGTTCTCAAATGTTTTGAAATTTTTTAAATATGAGCACTAAACCGCTTGTTGAAATATTTAACTTGCATGCTGAGTGAGGACCTAGGTTTAGGACCATATTTCGGGTCGGGTCCTTACACCTTGATTGCCACCTATTAGGGCAAGGACGGCTTCCTGGTGTAAGCCTACCACGACTGGTTCCTTAGCCTCAGGTGCGGTGGTTTAGGCTGAGATAGTTCACGTGTCCAGGTCTCACACCCCTATGTCAGTGACACCGATCCAGAGATTAGTTAGTCATAGTGACTGGACCTGGGCGGCTTGCCACTAGACCCGGCACCCCCCATGGTTTGCAGTAGCGCCGACTGGAGAGCTCCTCGGGATTGTGAGCCAGTGCACCTTTCGTATCGACAGTAGACAGGCTGAGGCCGAGACTTGTTTCTCGTATAGGATCGTATCGTGTGGTGGATTTTCCGGATTAAGACCCTGAGTTGGCATCCGAGGTTTATGTGTGGATTTAAGCTATGTGCTCTCTTCTGTGTTTATATTCATAGCTTGCATACCTTTCTGCTAGATGACCATGCATATCGTATTGTACCCCGATTGGGGATTCTTACTGAGTAATTCGTTACTCACCCTTATTTTGTGGTTTTCCACAGGTAGCCATGGTCCGAGACAGGATGGCTGGAGGAGGAGATGTGATCATGGAAACCCGTTGTTCGAACTCTGAGTTTATGTCTATGATTCTTTGTTTTTTATTTTCCTTTGAATGCATGTAGTTGGGCACTGAGCCCTAGGTTGTTTTTCGATCGCTTTTAGGATTCTAGCTTAATCGTTGTAACTATTGGAAAGTTTTGAATGTTTTAAATAAATCTCTCCGATCATAGTGAGTTTTGGAAATGTATTTGTCTGGAGCAGTGCTTGGAAACTTGAGGGACAGAGTTTGTGAATTTTGTATTGACTTTTTAAATGGATGTTGTATGTTTTAGTTTTCAATTAGAATCCGAAAACCATTCTTGCATATTGTCTTTAACTTTTGGATGCATGCATTGAGGTAGAGGCCCATTTTAGGACCCCGTTCGGGTCGGGTCTTTACAGTGTTGCATTAATAAGTCCTTGATTAGGCATGTTCTGGATTGACAGATAGCTTGAGCCAAACTGTTTTCTTCTGAGCTCGTATTGTGGTTGTTTGTATTTGTGTGCAGGATTATTGGCTTTTCGTATTGTACCCCGATTAGGGATTCTGACTGAGCGACTCGTTGCTCACCCTTCTTTTCTATGGTTTTCCACCAGGTAAATTGGGACCACGACGGGATGGCTAGGAGGATGCTGCTGGATGATCATGGACAGGGTACTCTGTGTCATGTCGCGTTGTTTTCAGTTCTTTTGCATGTAGATAGGGCATGGAACCCTTAGAAGCATTCTGTTGTATTTCGGTTTTCTTTGTAAACTTGTTTTGGAAGTTTCCTTATGTAAATAAACGATACTCTGGCCAGGGTTAGTTTTTAATAAATGTTTTGACTGGTGCTTGGAAACAGGAACAGGTCTAAATTAAATAAAATATTTTTGAATGTTTTGAACCGACTTAAATTTTGTAATTTCGCGCTTATGTTTTCAAGTTTTAATTCATGCACAAGAGGCTAAGACCTAGGTTTAGGGCCCTATCCGGGTCGGGTCATTACATATATATAAAAGCAGCAGTCATGATGAACGTAGGGTCCACACAACCCTCTATAAGAAATCCTTACCTGGAAACAAGCAGAACGAAACACAAATAAATTGCTCCTCGAGCTACAGAACACCACACCTAGCTACTAGCAACCTACCACATAAACCAACATGCTATTACCATCCGAACTAGCTAAACATGACTAAACAGCTAAACCGAGCTAAGGAAAGAGTTTACCAGATCCCGATCAGGTGCTCAAGCAACAACTCGGCCAACAAGGGCTCTCGGTAAGGCTATTCGAAACTCCACTCCCTGCAAGGTAATTCTCGGCTAGGTGAACATCAACACCAACAACACACACATTAGCTCTCGACAACCAAGGCAACCAATAACCACAATAGCCTCGGGAAAGAAGTTACCCAACCGAAGGCTCCAACTCGGCAAATGATCCTCTCCGCAGCTAGGGCAGTGGCATGGCAAGGATGGCTCGGCGACTCAAAAGGCAGGGCGATGCTGCTCAGCAGACCCGCTGGTTGCGTGTGGCACTGTGAGCGTAGATGCGCGGCTGCGGGGATGCGAGGCTTCGCTGAGGTAATGCGGCTGCGAGGGGCGAGGCTTCGCGGGGCTTGCAGATTCGCGTGGGCGAGGCAAAGCGATGAAGACAACACCAAGGAAAGGCTCGAGCTGCGATGTGGTCTACGGCTGCGGTGTGGCAAAGAGGATCCGACGTGAGCGATCGCTAGGGCGAAGCAGCTAGGCGAGCACAAGGAGCTGCTTCGCGTGGGCGAATGGGTGCGGCAAAGGCTACACGAAAATGTGGATAGCAACTGCAAAGGGGCTCGATTGCGAACGTGAAGGCTGGCGGAGTGGCATTGCGCATGGACCAGCAAAGGCGAGGCGACAACGATCGGACCGCTGGGGCGACGAACCCAAACAGCGTCGCGGCCGCCATGGGCGCGTGCGGTATGCAAGGGGCTGCGATCGACGGCCGCTGCGTCCATTGCTTGCGGTGACGACAAGGGGCCGCGATCTACCGGGCGGGCAGGGGTCGTGTTGGAGGATGTGGCAGCGATGGGAGGTTTCGGCTGGAGGCTTGGGTGAGGGGAAAATCTAAGATTACAAGGAGGAAGGGAGGCGATTTTCTTTCTTCTCTGTACAAATGAAACACCAAGAACCAAATTCCCTTTTTCTTTCATTTAATCTTAACTCCAAATGATCAAGGGTCAAGTGAATAACAATCCAAACAATAACATAAATATTGACAACGACTCAACTAGAATAAGCTTACTTTTACAACCTTCTCCAACAAAACAACCCGGGTTCGAGTCCTGGCTAAAACACTTTTCTTTTACATTTCCTTTCTTTTCAATCCAAGCCACCAAAAGCCTAATAGGTCATAGGTTCGAAACCCAACGGACGTAGAAACACAACTTATTTTACCTTTTAAACCGAAAGTCCGCCAAACTACTCCAAATGCACTCTAACCCTGGAAACCTGAAACAAAAGAACAACCAATCTTACGAATGACAGAAACAACCTAAAACTCTGGTTAAACACCAAACCGGCCCTGAGGGAAAAATGACCAAAATGCCCCTAAGGGCCAAAACGGACCTAACGGGCCAACCGAGCAACCGAAATAATAACCAAACATACCTAAGGAACCAGAACTGAAATTTGGGCCGTTACACTACACGGGCAACAACTCCCTCCAGCATCTCAACTATGCTAGCCAGCTCCAACTCCTCGAAAAGTAAGAAGACCAAAAACGCTACAGAATGTGTCATCCTCCTACTCAAAACATCAGCCACATCGTAGCTTCTACCCAGGGTAAGGATCTGAACAACACTCTTAGCAATGATGATCAGAAACTGCGCGGCTTCGCTACCACCGCTCTTGTTCAGTACCATCTGAACTCCAACCATCAAACAACAAGAAGTTTCTCTAATCAGGTCAAGGTCCAACTAACAAAACTTGCCTAAGCAACAACCCGGCTATGAGCACGGTATTCTTACAACCAAAGTTAGGGTACTTTGATAGGAACTAAAGCCCTAACACCTCAAGGACTGAGCACTGGCTCCTCAACACGAACCACACGTGGTTCCCAAAACTTATACCACAGAATGAGCTACACAAAAGTACACCAGCATGTACAGCTGCCTCTTGTTTCCTTAAGATCCAAGTCCAACAAGTACTCTCACACAAGGGAAACATTCGCCTCCTAGCAGAGCCACAGCTAACAAAAGAGCATCAAGAGTCCAAACCTCACACGAGGTCAACTCACAATGAAACACAACATTGGTTAACTTACTCTACAAGTGCATAACAACACCAAACTAACATACCTCGTACCAATGTGTCCAATAGAAGAGCTCCGCACAAACCAACCAACTCATGGCTCCACTGTTGGATCAATCTCGCATCATCGATGCTAACCCTACTTAGACCAAGGTAACTCAGTGGTAGTTGAATCGCACTACCAACCAACTGGCTCACACGACCACAACACAAGCGCGAGAACTCGGACGAGCTAGCCCTCAACAACCTTCAACATCCTTCGTACCCAACTCTCGGTAACCATGGAAAAGCTCATGTTTTCCCTCGTATGTCCTTACAGTTGTAGTCATCTGACTACCACCGAGCTAGATCTCACAAGCAACCCAAAATAGGTGCAACCACAGTAAACGGGTACAACGACTAGTGGGGATATCGAACTCCAGGTTGGTCATAGAACCACCTGCACAACTGGTGCGAACTGGCTTGAATCTAGGCCTGCACCCAAGCTTGGTGCCAAACGAGTCTCCCCCTCCAGCCAAAACACAAAGTGTTGCTAATAACAAAACTCTAGGCCCTACTACAAATAGGCCAACAAGGTCACAACCCCTAGTGACGGCAACACCCACCACTCGCACAAGAAATTTAGACTCCTCAAACTGGCTTTTGGCTCCTCGTCCATCAGACGTGCTCATGATCCTCTCTCGAATCTTTGCTTGATACTCAACGAACATCTCTCTAACCATGCTCCTCATGGCTGCAACAAGTGTGCTAGCTGAGCTAACTGCTCCCTGTTTCAAGTTTGAGAAGGCCTCTTTGCTAATGCACATAGCCCAAAACTCTATTCTCAAGAACAACTAAGTGGTTGGGGAAACTCTGCTGGTCCGCCTCTCTCTGTGGACTTCCAACACCAAACTGTTGTATCTATCAGCACATGGGCCATGCATCTTGGCCTCTGAACATCAGGACATCCCAACACTAGGATGATAAATCCATCCTGACCAACCACTTCGCTACTACCAGCGGGTTCTTTGAAACATCAAGCTCTACAAGCTTCCACTTGCCAAAGTCCTTGAGCCACTTGTCGTACTCGGCGGCTCCATGTACAACATCTGCCTCAACAATAGGCTCATCTCGTCCAGAGGGATCACTGGGGTGTTTGTTGAATCAACTGTGTTAGCTGGGCTATCAGTGCCCGAGAATCATCTCTTTGTGCTGCTAACTACGACTCGGTCTTCGCTATCTGATCAGCTAAAAGACCTGTCATCATCTATCTCATGGCGGGAGCAAACTCTGCTCTTAGAGTATCACTCTGCGGCATGGTGGCCTCTACCCCATCTCTCGGCAACTCAACTGTCGGGGCCAAAGGCTGCCTACTGGTCAGGTCAACCCTGGACGTGGTCTCAACAACATGCTCACTCCAACTCCTCGGATGGGAATACCAAACGTCCCTACTCCTCTACGTGTAACTGACACACTGGCGGTCTGCACCAAACCTCAAGGGTTAGTCCACTCTCGGACTCTCACTGCCAACAAAAGGGTAACACATGTATACTAGATGCAGTATTGTAAATAAAACCCTTAACATAATGAACTTAGACAAACCTGACGGCCGTGGAGTGCTGATGATCATTGGGACAAACAACCTACAAAGCAGGTTAGTCTATAGAATCTATGACTCTGTGCTCTGATACCAACTGTAAGAACCCGACCCAAATAGTGGTCTGAAACCTGGTTCTCACTTAGCATGCTTAAAATTTAAAATCATTTAAATTTACATTGAAAATGCGTTACAAGAAAACTCATTTAATAAATCCGTAGAAAAACATCCATTCAATAAACATCATAAAACAAGTCTTGGCCAGTATTTAAAATTCAATAGTTAAAAACAACTCCTCAAAACAAAACAGTTTCTCTAGCATGCTATCAAGAAAATTATGACTCAAAAAGACAAATAGAAAGACAGAGTAACGCCGGTAGCTTCCATGATCAATCAGCTCCCACCGCTAGCAGTCCCGATGCTGTCCCAAGTTTTTTGGTGGAAAAACCAAAGAAATAAGGGTGAGTACAAAGTACTGATTAAGAATCCCCAACCGGGGTACAATACGATACATCAATCATCTAGCATCCTAGTATGCATGCAAACACTTACCGACACAAATCTTGCTCAATGAGCTACGGGGCAAATCCAGAATCCTCTAAAGTCTCCTACTTCCGGCCTAATGATTGGCTCTCCAAACCAATCCCAAAAGACATCCTCGAGGGTTTTTCTCCCTCTGCCAAATGACCAACTCAAAAGCTGATCCCAAATAGATGTCAAACACCTTAAAGGGTCTTTCTTCCTCGGCCTAATGACCAGCTCAAAAAATGATCCCAAATAGGTGTCCTCGAGGGCCTCTTACCCTCGGCTAATCAATTACTTGACAAACGGGAGAGTACCAAAAGTCTAGCTCTACACTGTAGTGGTATACTCACGAACATTAGCCTGGGGGAGCTCTTCGAACTGACAACTAATGCTTGTGCGTGCACACTGCATGCTACTATAAACCGGCATAAATGTGGGGGCCTAGGGAAAAACTACGCGGTCAAGGTACGCATGCCTAATAACTCGGAAGCGGTGTCACTAAACTACAGTAGTGCGAGGACCTCGACACTCATCCGTAGCAGCATGTACCACCGACCTGAAGCTAAGAACCGGCCAAGGTAGGCTTACACTGTTGGCTGGGTTTCGCTCTAGCAGGCTACAAACTAGGCTTATGCGGATGCGGGAACTAATCTGCATTGGCTGCCGGGGTGGAAGTAAAGTACGTTATGCTTCGCACTGAATCCCGACCGGTGGGGACAAAGTACGTTATGTCCGCTCTTAGCCTCTGGATGATGACAACCTGACAATAATATAAACACAAAACCTAACATGATACTACAATCTTAAAGCATGAATCATAGAACATGCTGGAAGGACAAACCTAGCATGGCACTAACATGTTGAAACAAAGGTAAACATGCTAGCAGAGATCAATCGACAAGCAATCTTATCCACTAACATGCTCATAACAATCAACATGCATACAAGTCACAATCATGATAATATCGCAGGATCTACACAACCCCAATAAGAAATCCTTACTTTGAAATATGCAGAATATAATCACAACAATAAACGACCCTCGAGCTGCAAAGTCAACCCGAACAACCTAGGCATTCAATGGAGACAACCCAAATTAAAACCAACAGCTAAAAAGAACTAAGGGTCAAGAGGCAAGGGCTCAAGAATTACCCACCGAGAAAGCAACAAGATCTCAGCCCCAAGCACTCGGTAAGGTAGGGCTCACGGCAAGGCTGCGTGCGACAATGGGTGGGTAGGCAGGCAGGCGTGCGAGAGGCAGCAAGCAGCAAGGGCGTGCGGGCTGCTGCATGTTGGTGAGGGCGTCGCAAGGGGATGTTGCACGGACGCGATCGGGAGAGGCGATGTCGGCTGCAGCTTGGTTGCTGCGGCAACGTGCACGCGGGTGAACAACGAGGTGGCATGCAGAAGGGGCGTCTCGGTGTTGCGGTGCGTTTGTTGGGGCGAACTGACGGGGCTACATAGTGCGGGGGTTTGCAATGGGGTTGCAATCGCAAAGGTGAGGATGACAATGTGACGGGGTGCAGCGGCTGCGATCAGCGACCAGGGCTGGTTCGAGTGAAGGGCGAGGCTGCTGCAGAATTGGCTGGCATGCAGACGACACGCAGCGGGTGTAACGGCCCAGTTTTCTGTTCTGGTTTCCCAGGTACTTTCGGTTCAGTATTGGGGCAATCGGTTGGGCCGTTAGAGCTTTTTAACTCTCAGGGGTATTTTGGTCTTTTTGCTCCCCGGTCATAATTTGTGGATTTTCAGGACTTCAGGGTCATTCCTGCCTTCGTTGAGGCTTGATTGTTGTTGGTTGCAAGACCCAAGGAGTTTGGGCTAGTTGTTTAGAAGTTTGGAAGCATTTTGGATAATGGAAAAATTAATTATAATTTAAGTGTTTCCATTGGGATTTGAACCCTTGCCCAAAATGGTGATTTGGGAGTTTGTAGAAAATGAGTTTTAAACAAAAGAAAAGTTTGCTTCAGCCGGGACTCGAAGGAGGAAGCCTTGGGAAAGGATTTTTAGGTCATCAAACCTATTTAAATTAGGAAAAGAAGGAAAAATCAAGAAAACCCTTTTTTCCCCTTGCCTAGCCGCACCCATCTCTCTCTCTCTCTCTCTCTCCTTACCGAGCCAACACACCCTAGCCGCACTACACCCCAGTCGCACCAGACCGCATAGCCCTAGCCGCGCCGCACCGCCCCGCACCAGGTCGCTCAGCCCCTACATCGCCTAGCCGTCGCACACCCGCAACCCAGACGCCCGCCGCGACGCCTGCATCGCGCCTCGCGCCGCTTCGTGCCGTCCGGCCCGTCGCTGCGCGCGCTGCAGACTGCTTCGCAGCAGACACGCGTCACCGCGCCGCCGCGCAGCCCTAGACTCGTCGTCCGCGCGCTGTTTTCGCAGCCTGGTCGCCTTGCCGCGCGCCCCGCTCGGTGTGTCGCCGCTCGCCTCGGCGCTGCCGAGCCAGAGCAGTAGCAGACACAGCCGCGAACACGTGTCCTCGCCTCACCAGCAGCCGCCACCGCCCCCGCTTGCCGCCAGAGGCCACGTGTCTTCTCGGCTAGTAATTCCTGAGTCTTTTCTCTTTTGGGCCCTAAGCTATTGGTTGTTGTTTAATTAATTAGGGTGTTTTATTAAATGCTTAGGTTGTTCGGGTTCGCTTAGGAGCTCGAGAGTTGCTTCTTGACTTGTGATAGTTAATTTCCACTTGTTTCCAGGTAAGGATTTCTTACCCTGGTTGTGTGGACCCTGCGATGCTTTCTTGATTGTGCCTTGTTTGCATGTTTACCTTTATGAGCATGTTAGTGGATAGGAAAGCTTGTGATTGAATTCTTGCTAGCATGTGTGCCTGTTTGTACATGTTAGTGCCATGCTAGGTTTGTTCTTCCAGCATGCTTGAGATTCCCGCTTTAAGTTCGTAGTATCATGCTAGGTTACGTATGATTGCGGTCGATTATGTATGTTAGCCAGGAATCATTTACTCTTTACTCTTAGCTAGTTTAGTAGGGTTTGTCATCATCTAGAGGCTGAGAGCGGACATAACGTACTTTGTCCCCACCGGTCGGGAGTTAGAGTGAAGCATAACGTACCTTGCTTCCCCCCAGCAGCCGATGTGGATTAGCTACCAAGTCGGCATGTAACGGCCCAGTTTTCTATTCCAGTTCTCGAGGTGCTTCCGGTTCAGATTCAGTGGTTCGGTTGGGCCGTTAGAGCTGTTTTGACCCTTAGGGGTATTTTGGTCTTTTGCTCCCGGCGAGGATTTGTGGATTTTCGGGGCTTCGAGGCAGCTCCTGCCTTTGTTGAGGCTTGTATGTTGGTGGCTGCGAGTCCCGAGATGTTTGGGGTATTCGTTTGGGAGTTCGGTTGTGATTTGGGTTTTGGGCAAAGTGATCTTTGTTTGGGTGTTTCCTTTGGGATTCGAGCCCAGGCCCTTAGAGATGATTTGGGAGTTTGTTTTAAGTGAGAGTTATTGTTTGAAAAGGTTGCTTCAGTAGGGTCTCGAAGGAGGAAGCGGGAAATGGGATTTAAGGACTTTAAGACTTATTTAAATTTGGTAAGAAAATTGGTTAAGGATGGAAAGGAGGATAAAATCCCATTTTTTCTTTTAATTCCCTTTTTCCTTTTATTTTTCCCTTTTATTTTCCAAAATCCCCAAAATTCCTTTTTCTCTCCCTTTCTCTCTCCTCCACCCGGCAGCGACCTAGTCGCACCATGTCGGTAGAGCGCGCCTCGCTCCAGCCGCCCACTCGCCCATGCCGCGCCGTGCCCATCAACTCCGGCGCGATCATCGCGCCGCCTCGCCCTAGTCGCGCCGAGCCAGATCTGCATCGCCGTGCCATCTCCGTGTCGCCTTGGTCGCGCGAGAGCCACGACGCAGCATCGCCTTGGCCGTCACCGTGTCGCCAGTCCGTGTCGAGTCGCCCGAGCCCGCCGCACCGAGTCGTCGCCCTCAGAGGTCGTAGTGCCTTCCCGAAGCGCCCCGAGCCCGTCGCGTCGCGTCGCCTCGCGCGCGCGCGCCCGCGCGTCGTCCTCGCCAAGCGCGCGCGTGTGTCGTCGCCCACCGAGCTCGAGCTCGCGCCCGTGCGCCCTTGCCTCGCCCCAGCGCGCCGGTGCTGCGCGCGCGGCGCCACGCCCTGCGCCCGGTGCCAGCGCTGTGCCCGGCGCCCGGCCAGTGCTCTTCTGCGCCCGGCACACTGTTGTGTCTTTGGTTGTTTGAGCCTTGTGGCTTCTCGGATGGTATTTCCCGAGTCTTTTCTTCGTTGGGCCCCGATTTGTTGGTCTTTGTTTAGGGATTTATTTGGGCATTTTATGTATTTGATTTGGGTTGCTTTATTTTATGTTTAGGTTGTTTGGGTTCGATTAGAGGCTCGAGGATTGCTTGGTTGATTTGTGATTATTTTCTCGCTTGTCCCTGTAAGGATTTCTTACCGTGGTTGTGTGGACCTGCGATATATCTCGATTGTGCCTTGTATGTTTCTTTGATTGTTATGAGCATGATAGTGATAGGCACTTTGTTTGATCTCTTGCTAGCATGTTTGTTGATTTTACATGTTAGTGCCATGCTAGGTTTGTTCTTCCGGCATGCTTGTGATTCCGCTTAAGTTGTAGTATCATGCTAGGTAAATGTGATTGATGTCGGTCATTGCTTGCTAGCCAGAATCATTGATTTACTCGGTATTCTTAGATAGCGTAGTAGGGTTTGTCATCATCCGAGGGTGAGAGAGGACATAACGTACTTTGTCCCCACCGGTCGGGAGTAGAGCGAAGCATAACGTACATTGCTTCCCCGGCGCACCGATGTGGATGTAGCTACCACATCGGCATAAGCCTAGTTTGTAGCTCGCTAGAGCGGAACCCACGCCAGCGGTGCAAGCGCCTTGGCCGGTTCTTAGCCAGTCGGTGGTACAGTGCCGCACAGATGAGTGCCGAGGGCCTCGACTCATCGTGTTCGGTGACACCGCTTCCGAGTCTTTAGGCATGCGTACCTGACCCGGGTAGTTTGCCCTTAGGCCCCCGCATTTACGCCGGTTGCAGATGAGCATGCGGTGTGCGCGCACACGCGTTAGTCGCCGGTTCGGAGAGCTCCCCCGGGCTAATGTTCGTGAGTACACCAGTTCCTTCCGGTTTAGAGCGGTGCGGGTACTCTCCGATAGTCCAGATTGTTAGCGAGGGTAAGAGGCCCTTGAGGACACCCATTGGGATTGGCTTTTGAGCTAATCAATTGGTCGAGGGAGAAAGACCCTCGAGGGTGTCGGACATCTTGGGATCGGTTTTTGGGCTGATCAATTGGCCGAGGGAGAAAGACCCTCGGAGATGTCCCGGGATTGGTTATGAGAACCAATCATTAGGCCGGAAGTAGGAGACTTCCGATGATTCGGAAGTAAGAGACTTTCGATGTTTCAGATCTTGTTTTATGAGCCCGTTGAGCTATGATGCGTGTTGATAGTTGTTTGCTTGCATGTTGAGGTGCTAGATGACTGATGTATCGTATTGTACCCGGTTGGGGATTCTTCACGAGTATGTTTATACTCACCCTTATTTATCTTTCGGGTAACTTGGGACAACACTAGGAGGGCTAGCGGAGGAGGCGATTGATCATGGGAACCGCCATGGCACTCTGTCTTTTATTATTGCATTGTTTATTCAGCATGTAGATGGACAGAGTCCTAGGGAACATTGTTTAAAACGTTGCTTAAATTGTATTGTACATTTTATTAAACATGGCAAAGTTGTTTTACTTTGTTGGATTGTTTTAAATGAAAATTGTTGGTTATGTGTTTAAGGGCTCCCCCTTCTCATATGTTTTGAAAGGTTTTTAAATATGAGCTCTAAACCGCTTGTTATCATATTTAACTTGCATCTTGAGTGAGAACCCTGAGTTTAGGACCATGTTTTGGGTCGGGTTCTTACAGGTTGGTATCGAGAGCACGAGTCATAGATTCTCGTGAGACTAACCCGCTTTGTAGGTTGTTGTTCCCATGATCATCAAGCACTCCACGGCCACCGAGTTTGTGCGAGTTCAATTAAGTTAAGGGGTAAGAATTTACAATACTTTTCTTCTAGCTTTTATGCCCCTGTGTAGAGTTGTGGAGCGGAGACGAGCGGAGTTACGACTCGTTGTTGGTTTGGGCTTAGAGCTCCATCATGCCAACTTTTCCCATGATGCGAGTAGTTTGATGAGCGATAAGAGCCCAGTGCAGGGGCCGCTTTTGATGCTTTGTGTAGATCGCGAGTATGTTGATCGCACTCGAGGAGGCAGAGATTTGACTCCCATAGGCCATTCATGGCCCGATTGTTGGTTTCTCCCCTAGTGAGAGGGTGGAGGTGCCTTGTGCGATCGCCGATATGTTGATTGCACTCGGAGGAGCGGGACGCTTGGCATGTCCGACCGAGGAGTTGGACCGATCGTGTTGATGTTGAGGCCGCGTCCCGGGGTTGTTTAGCCCGTTGGCGAGTTGGCCCCTGGCGATTGAGTTGCCTAGAGGAGGGGGTAGAGGCTAGCACGCCTCAGTATGACTCCTTGAGCAGAGTGTGCTCCGACCATGAGAGGGTTGATGGCGGTCTTTAGCTATCGAGAGAAAAGACCAGCGCGGTTTGTAGCGCGTAGTGAGGAGTCTCGGAGCACGAGATAGCCCGGTGATGAGTTTGTTTCAAGCATTTTTCCCCAGCCAGCTCTTGTAGCCGGAGGTTCCCGGGAGGGCATGATCAGCAAGTTTATGCGCTTGAGTTTGTTGGCGTTGATGGAGCCGCCCGATTTGGCAAGTGGATGCCCTGAGAGCTCGATGTATTAGAAAGTCCTACTACTAGTAGTAAAGCGGTTGGCTTGAGTTTGAGTTTAGCATCCGTGTGTTGGGATGTCCTTATTCAGAGGCCGAGGTGTGCCGTTCCGTCTTTATTTGGTACAGCAGATTGGTGGTGGTAGTCCTTTGAGAGAGGGGACTAGCAGAGTCTCCACCATCGCCCGATTGATTGGCAAGTTTGCAGTGTTAGTGGCTTGAGGCGGATGTAGAGACATCTCTGTGCCCCCTTGCAAGCATGTCGTTGTTGTGCGGCCAGTTCTTTTAGTGCCCTCGTGAGCTGTGGTGCGCTTTGGAGTTTGCTTGCTGTGGTTTGATCCGTATGTGGATTTTAGTGGGCTAGTAGAGTGGAGCACTCTTTTTATTTGGATGTTCCCAGTGGAACTAGTTGACGCCACCCGAGGAGTTAGCTTTGAGCTTTTGTTGAGCATCGAGTGAGATGCAAAAGTTAGCTGAGATTTTGTGAGCATCGAGTGGGATGCAGGAGTAGGCCTTGGCATAAACTGTTGGTCGAGAAGCCGAGATTAGGGCTGCTCGAGTGTTTGGACTCCTTTCTTTGAGTGCCATTGCCCCGTCACTTGGAGTGTGACTTTCCTCTGAGGGGCGTAAAGCTCGTTTAGGGCTGATTTGTGTCGTAAAGGATGTAGTGCTTGTTGGCACTAGGCTTTGAGAGGAGGCCTAGATTTGAGGCTTGTTGGCCCTTTTGTGCGAGATGGTTCCTTGGTCGCCTGCAGTATAGCATCCCCATGAGTCTTGTACCCCTTTTCCGAGCTTGCACTGTTTGGGTTGCATAAGAGATCTAGCTCGGTGGTAGTCAGAGGACTACAAGTATGAGGTTTTCGAGGAAAGTAAGAGCTTTCAGGGTCACCGAGAGTTGGGTACCAAAGGATGTCAGAGGTTTGTTAAGAGCTAGCAAGTTTGAGTTCTCGCGCGCTGTGTTGTGAGCTTCGAGCGATTCTTTGGTAGCATGAGTCGGCTACCCTTTGAGTTACCCTAGTATGGGTAGTGTTGGCATCGTGGATGCGTGGTTGATCCGATGTTAGAGCCATGAGTTGGATGGCTGATCGGAGAGCGTTTAGTGAGCACATTGTTTTGAGGAATGTTAGCTTGGTGTGGTTTTTGCGCTTGTAAGAGTAAGTTGGCCAATGTGGCTTTTCGTGGTGAGTTGGCCCAGTGGGTTTGAACTCTTGTTGCTTCCTTGTTTGTTGTGGCTCTGTTTGGAGGCAAAAGTTGCCCAATGTGAGAGCCCTTGTTGGCTTTGGATCTTAAGGGATCAAGTTGAGCTGTACACCCCGGTGCGCTTTTTTGCGTAGCTCGTTAAAGTGGTTTATGTTAGGAAAACCACGAGAGGTTCGTGTTGAGGAGCCGGTGCTCGATCTTTGAGGTGTCAAGGCTTTAGTTCTTGGCAAGTGCCCTAGCTTGTTTGTAAGGATACCATGCTCGTTGTCGGCCGTTGGTTAAGCAAGTTTTGCTAGTTGGTCCTTGCCTGGGCGAGTTCGATTGGAACCGAGCAAGAGCGGTGATAGCAAAGCCGCGCGATTTCGATCGTTTTGGCTAAGAGAGCTGTTCGGATCATTACCTTGGGCGAGAAGGTATGTTGAGGTTGTTGCTTTGAGTAGGAGGATGACGATGCTCGTAGCGTTTCCGGTTCTCTTGGTTTCAAGTTGGAGTTGGCGGCGTAGTTGAGATCTTTGGAGAAGGTTGTGCCCGTGTAGCCGGTTGTCTGTTAGATTGTTTGACGACCCCGTGTGTGTCGGAGGGTGATCGGAGGATCCCTAGTTTGTGGAGAGCCTCTCTAGAGCTCGATTAGACCCAGCGGTGTTCCTTGGGTGAGTTGCTTGCAGATTTGGTAGTCTAGCAAGCTAGTGCTTGTTTGGAGTAGAGTCCGGATTGGTTCGGAGTGGTGGCTAGTTGGTGCTTGGTGTTGACCAAGATTTGGTTCTCTTGATGTTTCAAGAGCTTGCTTTGATTCGAGCTGCAGGGCGTTGCCACGAGGATTTGTTCCTAGTCTGGTTGTTTTGGGAGTTGATTCCTCCCTCGGTGGTTGAGTAAGTTCGGCTAGTTACGGATTGGTGGTCCAATCGGTTGAGTTTCCCTTGGGTGTTGCTTCCAAGAGAGTTGGTTGATGTTGCCCTTGGGTTTGAGCAAGTCGTGAGCGTGTGTGATGTTCGCCGCCCTTTAGAGTTTGCTTGCCGGGAAATCGTTCCCGTTGAGGAGTCGGCGTAGCTCTGAGTGGTGTAGTTGATCGAGTAGCGCAGATGGTTAGCCCAGCCGGAGGGTCCTCGCATTGTGTTGTTAGCAAGCGAAAAGTTGTTTGTCCCCGCAAAGAGCGGTGGCCACCGATTTAAGAGTTGAGCTTTTCTTTGGTAAGTTGTTGGTTCTTGGGGTTTGAAGTTTTCCCCTAGTTTTCCTTGGTGGTTGAGTTGCACCATGGATGCCGGCCTCGAGTAATATCTTTGGAGATAGCCTCGTCGGTTCAGTATTCCTTGCGATGTTCCGTGTGTGGAGTTTCTAGTCGCAAGATGGGTTAGGCCTAAGCTAAAAGGAGGAAGTCCTTTGAGTAGCCAGATTGGACTTAGGTGTTGAGTGGTAGCTTGGAGGCAAGCTTTGCTCGTTATGAGCTTGAGTTAAGTTTCTCTTTGAGCAAGCCCTTCTCGGGCTTTGTTTCTAGTTGTTGAGCTTTGCAGATTGGCGAATAGTGAGCCTCGATTGAGTGTGTTGGTACAGAGGTGCCGTGGCATTGGTTGGTTAGCCTTTGGGCCGTTTTCCTCAATTTGTTGTGAGTTCTTTGGTAGCCCTGTGAGGGTTTGGTCCTTCTTGCCTAGATTTTCCATGAGAGGAATGTTGGGTGTTTCCTTGCACGACAATGTTCTCTTTGGCCGATTGCTAGTAGGTTTGCATGGAAAAGTTGGTGTTCGGCCGTTGTGAGGCTCAGCTTGTTGGCTTGGCCGAGTGGAGCTGTGCTTGGTTTTTGGCCATTTAGGGTTGGCGTGTAGTGAAGTTTCAGCTTGTGCTAGTGGGAAAAGTTTGCCTTTTGGATCAATCGCCGATTGGTGGTTCGATTGTTTTTCGTTAAGGCTTTAGGCAAGCCTTGTGGTTATTTGGTCTCTTGTGAAGAAAGAGTAGGCCGTTTGGTTTTCGGAACCCGAGAGGTTTGATTGTTTGGCCGACTTGGCGTTGTGTTGAGGCGATTCGTTATCGATTGTGGGCATTCAGAGAAGTTACGCCAAAGTGCGTGGCGTTGAGTTTTGGAGCTTGTGCTCACCGCGATTTCTTGAGAGTAACACCGTTGAGAGGTGTTCCGTGTTGGTTTAGCGGGGGTTTGTTTGAGCCCCAAGTTTGTAGGGCTTTTGAGATCCTTGAGCGGATTGGAGCGATGGTTAGCTTTGCCGTCTTTGGCAATGATGCAAGTTTTGTGTTCCTCGTCTCTTTGTTGAGATAGTATGTAAGTGCATCGAGAGCATTGTGGCTTTGGGCCTTTGAGAACCCAAGAGGGTTTGGTTATCGAGAAGGGCTAGTGTTGTTTTAGCCGAGAAGTTCGATTGGCTAAGAATCGGTGGAGTATTCATAGAGTTGTTTCGTTTTAGGACTTTCGAGGACGAAAGTCTTAAAAGGAGGGAGTATTATAACGGCCCGATTTTCTATTCAGTTCTCGAGGTGCTTCCGGTTCAGATTGAGTGGTTGGTTTGGGCCGTTAGAGCTGCTTTTGACCCTTAGGGGTATTTTAGTCTTTTGCTCCCGGGCGGGATTTGTGGATTTTCGGGGCTTCGAGGCGGCTCCCGCCTTTGTTGAGGCTTGTATGTTGGTGGTCATGAGTCCCGAGATGTTTGGGGTATTCGTTTGGGAGTTCGGTTGTGATTTGGGTTTTGGGCAAAGTGATCTTTGTTTGGGTGTTTCCTTTGGGATTCGAGCCTGGCCCTTAGAGATGATTTGGGAGTTTGTTTTAAGTGAGAGTTATTGTTTGGAAAAGGTTGCTTCAAACTGGTCTCGAAGGAGGAAGCGGGAAATGGGATTTAAGGACTTTAAGACTTATTTAAATTTGGTAAGAAAATTGGTTAAGGATGGAAAGGAGGATAAAATCCCATTTTTCCTTTTAATTCCCTTTTTCCTTTTATTTTTCCCTTTTATTTTCCAAAATCCCCAAAATTCCTTTTTCTCTCCCTTTCTCTCCTCCGGCCCGAGCACCCTAGTCGCACCATGTCCCGGCCAGCGCGCGCCTCGCTCCAGCCTCCGGCTCGCCCATGCCCGCGCTGCGTGCCGAGCCACCCGGGCGCCGATCGCGATGCCCTCGCCCTAGTCGCGCCGAGCCCCCGGATCTGCATCGCCGAGGCCATCTCCGTGTCGCCTTGGTCGCGCCGAGCCACGATCGGCATCGCCGAGCCGTCATCTGTGTCGCCAGTCCGTGTCGAGTCGCCCGAGCCCTCGGCCGCACCGAAGTCGCCGCCTCAGTAGGTCGTCGTGCCTTCCCGAGCGCCCCGAGCCCGCGGCGTCGTCCTCGCCAAGCCGCGCGCGTGTGTCGTCGCCCGCCACCGAAGCTCGAGCCGCGCGCCGCGCGCCTTGCCTCGCCCTAAGCGCGCCCGTGTACTGCGCTGCGCCTGCGCCAGCGCCTATGCCCGGCGCCACCATCTGCTCTTCTGCGCCCGGCTGCTGTTGTGTCTTTGGCCCGAGCCTTGTGGCTTCTCGGATGGTATTCCGAGTCTTTTCTTCGTTGGGCCCCGATTTGTTGGTCTTTGTTTAGGGATTTCTTTTGGGCTGTTTTATGTATTTGATTTGGGGTTGCTTTATTTTATGTTTAGGTTGTTTGGGTTCGATTAGAGGCTCGAGGATTGCTTGGTTGATTTGTGATTATTTTACGCTTGTCCCGGTAAGGATTTCTTACCGTGGTTGTGTGGACCTGCGATATATCTCGATTGTGCCTTGTATGTTTCTTTGATTGTTATGAGCATGATAGTGATAGGCGGCTTTGTTTGATCTCTTGCTAGCATGTTTGCTTGATTTTACATGTTAGTGCCATGCTAGGTTTGTTCTTCCAAAGATGCTTGTGATTCCCGCTTAAGTTGTAGTATCATGCTAGGTAAATGTGATTGATGTCGGTCATTGCTTGCTAGCCAGGAATCATTGATTTACTCGGTATTCTTAGATAGCGTAGTAGGGTTTGTCATCATCCAATGGCTGAGAGCGGACATAACGTACTTTGTCCCCACCGGTCGGGAGTAGAGCGAAGCATAACGTACATTGCTTCCCCCGTGACCGATGTGGATGTAGCTACCACATCGGCATAAGCCTAGTTTTGTAGCTGCTAGAGCGGAACCCCGCCAGCGGTGCAAGCTCGCCTTGGCGGTTCTTAGCTTCGTGTCGGTGGTACAGCGCACAGATGAGTGCCGAGGGCCTCGCACCTCGTGTTCGGTGACACCGCTCCGAGTCTTTAGGCATGCGTGCACGACCCGGGTAGTTTGCCCTTAGGCCCCGCATTTACGCGGTTGCAGATGAGCATGCGGTGTGCGCAAGACACGCGTTAGTCGCCGGTTCGGAGAGCTCCCCGGGCTAATGTTCGTGAGTACACGTTCCTTCGGTTTAGAGCGATGCGGGTACTCCGATAGTCCAGATTGTTAGCGAGGGTAAGAGGCCCTTGAGGACACCCATTGGGATTGGCTTTTGAGCTAATCAATTGGTCGAGGGAGAAAGACCCTCGAGGGCGTCGGACATCTTGGGATCGGTTTTTGGGCTGATCAATTGGCCGAGGGAGAAAGACCCTCGGAGATGTCCCGGGATTGGTTATGAGAACCAATCATTAGGCCGGAAGTAGGAGACTTCCGATGATTCCGGAAGTAAGAGACTTTCGATGTTTCCAGATCTTGTTTTATGAGCTCGTTGAGCTATGATCTGTGTTGATAGCTGTTTGCTTGCATGTTGAGGTGCTAGATGACTGATGTATCGTATTGTACCCCGGTTGGGGATTCTTCACGAGTATGTTTATACTCACCCTTATTTATCTTTCAGGTAACTTGGGACAACACCGGGAGGGCTAGCGGAGGGAGCTGATTGATCATGGGGAACCGCCGGCACTCTGTCTTTTATTATTGCATTGTTTATTCAGCATGTAGATGGACAGGAGTCCTAGGGGAACATTGTTTAAAACGTTGCTTAAATTGTATTGTACATTTTATTAAACACTGGCCAGGTTGTTTTACTTTGTTGGATTGTTTTAAATGAAAATTGTTGGTTATGTTTTAAGGGCTCCCCCTTCTCATATGTTTTGAAAGGTTTTTAAATATGAGCTCTAAACCGCTTGTTATCATATTTAACTTGCATGCTGAGTGAGAACCCAGGTTTAGGACCATGTTTTGGGTCGGGTTCTTACACGGCATAAGCCTAGTTTGTAGCCTGCTAGAGCGGAACCCTGCCAACGGCGCAAGCCTGCCTTGGCCGATTCTTAGCTTCAGGTCGGTGGTACAGGCTGCACAGATGAGTGTCGAGGGCCTCGCACTACTGTGTTCAGTGACACTGCTTCCGAGTCTTTAGGCATGCGTACCTGGCCCGCGTAGTTTGTACTTAGGCCGCAACATTTACGCCGGTTGCAGCAGCATGCGGTGTGCGCGCACACTCGTTAGTCGCCGGTTCGGAGAACTCCCCTGGGCAAATGTTCGTGAGTACACTAGTTCCTTCCAGTTTAGAGCCAGACTTCGGGTACTCTCCCGATAGCCCAGATTTACTAGCAGGGCAAGAGGCCCTTGAGGACACCTATTGGGATTGGTTTTTGAGCTAATCATATGGTCAAGGGAGAAAGACCCTCGAGGGTGTCGGACATCTTTGGGATCGATTTTTGAGCTGATCAATTGGCCGAGGGAGAAAGACCCTCGGAGATGTCCCGGGATTGGTTATTAGAACCAGTCATTAGGATGGAAGTAGGAGACTTCCGAGGACTCCGGATTTTCCTTGTGAGCTCTTTGAGCTAAGATCCGTGTTGATATCTGTTGCATGTGTACTTGGTTGCTAGATGATTGATTGCATCGTATCGTACCCCGGTCGGGGATTCTTACTGAGTATGTTTGTACTCACCCGTTATTTCTGTGGTTTTCCACCAGGTAACTTGGGACAGCACCAGGACGGCTAGCGGAGGGAGCTGGGAGATCATGGATGCTGCTGACACTCTGTCGTGTCTTATTTTACTATTTTTGAATTCAGCATGTAGATGGACATTGGTTCGTAGGGAAAACTTATGGTTGAAACTATTTTTATGTTTTTAAGAAAAGTACTGATTAGTCACTGTTTTAACTTGAATGGTTTGCTTAATGAATGTTTAGTTTGTTTTAAATGTTTTCCACTCTTATTTTTGAAACTTTTTTCAATTCGACCCCTGATTGGGTCATTTATGCTTTTCACTTGCATGCTGAGTAAAGACCTAGATTTAGCACCATTTTTCGGGTCGGGTCTTTACAGCAGGGCTGAGCGAGTGGTTTCGCTATGTCTAGGCTTCACGATGTGAGGCGTGCGGGCTGGGGCTGAGTGATGACATACACAGCAAGAGGAGCTCGATTAGGTCAACCAACCAGCAAAGGAAAAGATCCCGGCTAGGTAAGTAGCTTACCTCACGAACTCCAGCAGCAAGGTTCTATGCGGTTGCGACACCAAAGTCTCGGCTGGAATTATCTCGACTGGATTGGTTGAAGAAGCTCTCGCCAAGATGAACGAGGAGGGGGAGAGAATGGCGAGAACCGCCGCTTGGGGAGAATGGTGTCGGCAAGAAGGAGAAGAGAAGAGAAAGATCCCATGACGGAGAAGAAACTTATGCGCCTAGGTCTCGAGAAGAATCGCAAAACGATGGGAAGGAAAATAATATTCTTTCTTCTTTTTTTTGTCGATTGAAATCCTATCCATCTCCCCGTCGAGTCCCAGCTCCAACGCATTTTCCTCTATTTAAAAACCTTTAAACTAAGCTCTATAACTCCAAAACAACCAAGGTTCGAGCCTTGGCTAGAGAGTTATTTATTTCCTCCTTAACAAACACTTAAGCAAAAACTCCCCAAATCCACCTAGGTTCGAGCCCTAGCAAAGACGCAAATTCCACCCTTTAATCTCTTTTTGTCCTAAACAAGCTTCCAAGCTTAGCTGTTCATAGGTTCGAATCTCAACAGACGCACTTTTAACTTCCTATTTCTTCTTTTTAAAACAAGCTCCCAATGTCTGGCTGGTCACAAGTTCGAATCCTAGCAGCAACAATAATTAATTCTTAATTAAACAACAACCAACTTCAACTCCTAGCCACCTGGGTTCGAGTCCTGGCTCGAACACTTTTCTTTTAAAATTTCTCTTTTCATTCCAAGCCACCAAAACACAAGAATAGACTCCAATTATATGAACTTGAAACTGAATAAAATCTCCGAACTCAGCCAAAGACATAAAACAGCCCTAACGGCCCAACCAAACAACCAAATATATTAACTAAACATACCTAAGGAACCGGAACAGAAATCTGGGTCGTTACAATCATCCATCGTTGTTTGTGGATCAAGTATCAGTAGTTTAGGAGTTCATGGACGTTCTTCCTGAGGAGTTCAAGGTTCAGTTGCAGAAGGATGGATCGATGTACGACTTCATCGATTATAGAAAGAGCTGAACAAAGTTACGATAAGGGACCCATTGTGTAGATGATTTTGTTCAACTAGCTATATGGAGCGTCGGTGTTTTCAAGTTCGACTTGTGAACAAGATACTACCAGTTGAGGATCAAGGATTGGGATATCCTGGAGACAGCATTCAGGTCCTGGTATGGTCCGTAGGAGCTCGTGATAATGTCTTTGAGATGGACTTATTCTCTAGCAAAGTTTATCGATAGGATGGACCATGCCAATTCGTTAAGGATTAGTGTTGACAATTTGGAGGTAGAACAAGTTGTTGCTAAGTTCTCCAAGTATGAGTCATGGCTAGAGTAGTGAGCCTTCTTAGGCCACGTGATTTTCTCAAAATGGTGTTCTAGTGGATCCTGCAAAGATTGAAGCAGTGCCTTCTTGGGCAGAGTCGACATCCGTCGTAGAGATTCACAGCTTTTTGGGTTGGCAGGTTGTTAAAAACGATTTGTCACCCACTATTTCCAAGGTAGTGAGGCATATGAACTTGTTGACACGGAAAGGTTGCGAGTTCGTATGGAACAACGCATGCAAGAAAGGTTTTGCAAGGTTGAAGGGAGCTTTGGTTGTAGTGACAGTTTTGACAATTCCAGATGGAATACCAGGTTTAGAGTGTTCAGTGATGCTTCCTAAGAAAAGAGTGAGGTGTGTTTCGATGCAACCTGAAAAGGTGATTGCTTGTGCATCCCATCAGGTGATGTCCTATGAGTTGGTTTACCAAGATCTTGATACGGAGTTTGTAAAAGTGGTTTGTGCTTTGAAGTTTTGGAAGGCATTGCTTGCATGGAGAGAAGATTCAGATTTGCACAGGTCATAAAAGACTCAAGTGTTTCTCATCTAAGAGTACTGGAATATAAGGCAGATGTAAAGACCCGACAGTAAATGGTCCTAAATAGTCTTTACTTTAAGATGCAATTTCAAATCAGGTAGTGGAATGGAAATTCAACATCTTTTATTAAATCATTCAAAACTTAAACATTTCAAAGTATAGTATGAAAACAGTAAAACAACATAAGCCTCTGGCCAGAGTTAAATGAAATCAGTTACACAATCCCAAAAAAACAATTACAAGTTCCAGAAAACACTTTCAAGAGTAGAATGTAAATGACTCAAGAACATGCAGCGGCCTTTCCCATGATCCGTCAACTCCTCCTCTAGCCACCTCGATGTTGTGCCAAGTTACCTGGTGGAGAAAACCACAGAAAAGGGTGAGTACAATTGCACTTCGTAAGGATCCCCCAACTGGGGTACAATATGCACGACAAATTGTCTAGCATCTTAGCATACAGACATCAAACAAGAACATGGCAGTCTCAACAGTACAAATAGCAGGATGAACAACATCAAAGATCGAAGCTCGAAGCTAGACAGGGTTAGCTCACACTTGGCTAACAAACAGGAAAAATAGTTAAGTCATCTCAGATGCTCTATAAATACAACAAACAAGGTTAGCACACACTAGGTTAACTATGGAAAGCAACACACTGGGCTAGTCCTAGACTGCACACACTGGGCAAGTCCTGCTCATACCTGATCAGCAACACACTGGGCTTATAGGAGACAACAACACACTGGGCTGGTCCTGAGCAACACAGGCAACAACACATTGGGCTAGCCAGGGATCAACAACACACTGGGCCAACAAGGGACAACACACACTGGGCTAGTCCGGCTCATACCTGTCATCAACACACTGAGCCAACAGGGGACAGCAACACACTGGGCTAGTCCAGAGCAAACCCGATTGGCAACACACTGGGCCAACCTTGGACAGCACACACTGGGCTAGTCCGGGGTAAACTTAAGCAGAAACAACAATGACTACATAGCCTAGAGCTAGCATACATCAACACCAACAATTAAGAATAGCGGCAATAGAAATAAATACAGTCTAACATTCTACATGCAAACCCTAGCAACAATCCAGAAGACCTATCCACTAACATGCTTATTCCCAAAATATACATCAAGAATACAACGAACAAGTTAAGATCAACAGGCAGATAGGAGTAAACATATTTAGTATCAGGGCAGCATCCAGGGTACCTGCAAGAACCTATCCACTAACAATAAATCAGGTAACCTGCAGAAAACCTATCCACTAACATTATAATTCAGATAACCTGCAGAAAACCTATCCACTAACAATTCAGCATATAAACAAACAGCCAAAAGCTATCATTGAGGTTCGAAGGGCCCACGCAACCCCGGCAAGGAACCCTTACCAGTCAAACAGTGGATCCTAAAACAGAGGATGCCCTTGAGTTGCAGATCACCATGAGGCTAACCTAACAACACCCAACAAAGTTACAAACAATACAGAAACACCCTTTGCAACCAAACAAAACAGGAATTAGGGCTTTACCAAAACACGAGCAAAACTCCAACTCCTAAGGAGGGGGTCTCGGCCAAGCAAGCTTAACCTACGCACAAGAGAACTTCAAGCTACTTCTTTTTCACTCTCGGCTATGGCCCACAACAAACACAACAAGTTAATTCTTAGCTAGGAAGTAAACAATACAACCACACTACACCACTTGGAGCTCTCGGCCAAAGGGAAAACAACATCAATCTTGCTACTAAGTAGATCTCGGCCAAACCAACACCACAAACAAGTCAACACAACAAGCACAACAGGCTCACCTTGATGATTTAGACTCCAAGGATGCAAGGTAGTCTCGGCCAAGGTGGAAGCACAAGCAAGGAAGATTCGGCTAAGGCTTGTTTGCCAAGATGAAGAACCATGTTAGATCTACACACTCAACAACTAACCAAAGCAAGAACACCAACAACTTACCCAAGGAACTCTCGGCAATGGAGGTTGGAAGAGAAGTATGATTTCGGTTCCAATCCAATAAGGGGAAAGCATGTGAGATCTTCAATTCCAAGTCAAGGAGCTCTCGGATCTACAATGGAGAAGAGAAGAAGAACTTCTCTTGGTTAGAGCTAGGTCTCAGCCATGACAAGAAGAAGAAGAAAAAAGAGTTATGCAAACGCTTACCTTGGTGCAAGATGGAGAAGATCTTGAGAGCTTGGCAATGGAGGGCTATGGAGATGGAAGATTTTGGCCCAGGGAGGAGAATTGGGTGAGGGTTGGTCGGCCAAGAGGAAGGGAAGGAAGAAAATGATGAAACCCTTCTTTTCTTTTTCTTATTTTTAAAATGCTAAAATGAAAAAATCCCACCTTCAAATCCTAGCCTCAACACTTTTTAATTTCACATTTATTTTCCTTCATTTGGCTCAAATCCACCTTCAAAACAACCATGGTTCGAATCCCAGCTCGAACACAAATTAATCTTATTTTTTTCTTTTACCCGGAAAGCCTCCCAAACTTCTCAGAAATGCAACTCTTGCCCTAGAATTGAAACCGAAGAATAACTGAAGTCCACGGCTAACAGGAATAGTCCTGAAACCGTAGATAACTGTAAAGACCCGACCCGAGAAACGGTCTCTAACCTAGATCCTTACTTAACATGCATGTTTAAGAATGTAAAACACCATCCAGAGTACCAAATAAAAATCTTTGCAACCAATAATTTTAAAACAACCGTAAATTCCAATAAATAAAATGTAAAAGTGAATGACTGATCAGTACTTTCTTAAAACAAACCAAAGGGTACGGTTCGAGAATCATAAAATAGTTTTAAGTGCCTTCCTAGGGACTCAAGTCCCACTACATGCTAAAACATAAAAGTAGTGAAAGAACGTGCATCTCAGAGTCAGCTATCCATGATGATCCAGCAACCTCCTCCTAGCCATCCAGCCTCTGTCCCAAGTTACCTGGTGGAAAACCACAGAAAATAAGGGTGAGCAACGAGTTACTCAGTAAGAATCCCCAACCGGGGTACAATACGAAAACATCTCATTTAGCACAAGGACATGCAACCATACAATGACTTAGAGCAACAGTTAGGTTAATCCATACACCACTCCTAGAGCTTGCCTGTTCAAAATCATACCACTAAGGCCTTCCCTAGGTTCTACCTCTGGATGCCCCTCGGGGTCTTACACAACCTAGGACTCAATGATGCCCATCGGGGTCTTACACATAAGGATGCCCATCGGGGTCTTACTCATGCCAACTAAGTGATGCCCATCGGGGTCTTACACACAAGGAAGCCCATCGGGGTCTTACACCTCAATCAGTGATGCCCATCGGGGTCTTACACACATGGATGCCCATCGGGGTCTTACACCTCAATCAGTGATGCCCATCGGGGTCTTACACACATGGATGCCCATCGGGGTCTTACACCTTAATCACTGCTGCCCATCGGGGTCTTACACATACGGATGCCCATCGTGGTCTTACACCTCAATCACTGCTGCCCATCGGGGTCTTACACATACGGATGCCCATCGGGGTCTTACACCTCTAGCTATCAATGCTGCCCAACACGGACTTACACACCTAGGATGCCCATCGGGGACTTACACCAGCTAGCAACACAGAGATGCCCGTCGGGGTCTTACACTACCTAGCTACCTTATAATGCCCATCGGGGACTTACACACAAGGGAACAATGTAGTGCCCATCGGTGACTTACCTACACTGGCACCGCATTGGTGCCCATCGGGGACTTACCCAAGCGGGACCTAAACTAGAACTCCTACAACGTTCTACACTCTACGTCACCTGTCTATCCCTAACGTGGATTTAACAGCAAACAACGGAAAACATGGATATGCCAGGATGGAAGAACTTTGCATGGAACTAACGGGATGCAAACATAACACGAACACGGAATCAAAGAAGGCATGAATCCTATCCACTAGAAACTCATACAGTTACAATAAACCACATGCTATCAAGTATTCGCAGGGTCCACACAACCCCGGGTAAGAAATCCTTACCTGGAAGGAAGCAAAACCAACAATCAACAGATGACCCTCGAGCTTCTAAGCGAACCCGAGCAACCTAAGCAAGTAATAAAATCACACTAATTAACCAAACAGCAGCTAAAATCATAAAGTCCAAAGGCGGAGGCTCGGGAATTTACCAACCGAGAAGGCATCAGGCTCGGTAAGGTAGGAAAGCGGGCCGAGCGTGCGGAGCGACAAGCTGCTGCGCGTGTGGTCGAAGGCGCCGCGCGCGAGCGCGACGCTGGTGGTGGTGCAGCAGGCGCCGGGCGCTAAGCACGCAGCATGGGGCCGCGCGCGGGAGGACGGGCGTCTGAGACGCAGCCTGGGCGCGTGGTGTGCGGGCGCGACGGTCTTTGGAGTCCGAGGGGGCTTCGCAGCGGACGCGAGCTGGCGCATGTGAGCGAGCTCGCTGGAACAGGCGCGCGGTGACACTGAGGCTCGGACGGACGGGTGACGCGACCAGTGCGCTGGGGCGCGGTCGTGAGGGTGCGTCACACAAAGCGGCGCTGGGCGCGCAAGCGCAGCGCGATGGGCTAGCCGGGCCGTAAGGTCGCCTCGGTGCGGCTGGGCAAGTGGCGGTGTGCGCGCGTCGGCAATGGAGGGTGTGGGGAGAGGGTGAGGGTTTGCGAGTGGAGCTCTTTTCTTTTTTTTTTCTTTTCCTTCCTTCCCTAAATTAAATAGGCCTTGGGAGTTTCAAATTCCCTTCCCAAGGCTTCCCCCCTTCGAGCCCTGGCTGACGCGTTTATTTTCTTTATTTAAAACCAAGCTTCCAAACCCCTTTTTAGGCCAAGGGTTCGAGTCCTCCCAACAACACCTTTAAAAAATTAAAATATATAAAAAAAAAACCTTATTTTACATTTAGCTAAAAACTTGGCTGTTACAATAACTGTAAGACCGACCCGAAGAGCAAAATGACCAAAATACTCCTAGGGCTCAAACAGCCCTAACAATCCAGATATCTAACAGGAGAATCAACCAAACAAACCTGGGGAATCAAAAGGAAAACATGGGCTGTTACAGTATTCCCTCCTTTTAAAACTTTCGTCCCTGAAAGTCCTAAGACTGGAACAACTCCAGGTAATGCGTCCTCATCTCGTCCTCAACCTCCCATGTCGCTTCCTCTATTCTCTAGCTTCTCCACTAAACTTTGACTAAACGGATCTCCCGGTTACGTAAAACCTTGCAATCCCGAGATAGAATCTGCACAGGCTGTTACTCAAAGCTCAAATCTTTGCTCAGCTTTAACGACTCGTGATCGCTAATGCGGGACGGATCTATGACATACTGACGTAGCATCGACAC
The DNA here is from genome assembly GCA_036507275.1 of Sicyos edulis. NCBI lineage: Eukaryota > Viridiplantae > Streptophyta > Magnoliopsida > Cucurbitales > Cucurbitaceae > Sicyos > Sicyos edulis. The sequence continues at coordinate 20,166,990 of CM071847.1, forward strand.
TTGAAATACGCTATGCACAAAAGCCAACGACGGGGGCAATTCTAATAGGTACGCCACTGGACCGATTCGCTCATGGATCTCAAAAGGTCCCACAAACTTGGGACTTAACTTGCCCCGCTTACCAAACCTCAGTTCTCCACGCATCGGTGCTACCTTCAGGAAGACATGTTGTCCCACCTCAAACTCTAAATCTCTACGCCTAACATCAGCGTAGCTCTTCTGCCTACTCTAGGCAATCAACATATGAGCTCGGATCTTCTGTACTGCATCATTACTTAAATGAAGCAACTCACGATCCAAAACCTGCCTATCACCAACCTCTTCCCAGAACACAGGAGACCTACAGCGCTTTCCATACAAAGCCTCAAATGGTGCCATCTGAATCGTCGCCTGATAACTGTTGTTATAAGCAACTTCCATCAGTTACAAATACTAGTCCCAACTGCCCTGGAAGTCAAGACACATGCCCTCAACATATCCCCAAGGATCTGATTCACCCTCTTAGTTTGTCCATCAGTCTGAGGGTGCAAAGCTGTGTTGAAACTGCACTCAGTACCCAAAACTTTTTGGAGTTCCCTCCAGAAACGAGAGTCTCTTTCAGACACAATCTTAACTGGTACCCCATGGTACAGTACAATCTTCTACAAAAAGAACAATGCCCACTGTTCTACAGTATAATTAACTCGACTTGGAACGAAGTTTGCACACTTGGTCAAACGATTGACAATCACCCAGATTGGAGTAAACCCTCTCAGTGTTCTCGGCAATCCAGAAATTAAATCCATGGAAATCTCTTCCCACTTCCTTAAGGCACGCTCAGTGGCTGCAACAGCCCTACAAGCTTCTGTTTGGGAGCCTTCACTTGCTGACAAGTGAGACACCGGCTAACAAACTCTACTATGTATCTCTTCATATTATTCCACCAAAAAGTCTGCTTGAGGTCCTGGTATACATCTTGTTGCCCTCTGGGTTCCAAGTGAACGAGGAACTGTGAGCCTCAGATAGTAACTCAGTCTGTAGTCCAACGTCCGCTGGCACGCAAAGGCGTCCTCTATACCTCAAACCACCATCTAGTGCCACAAAAAAGTCAAAGTCTCCGTCGGCCTGAACCATACCAATCAGTCGGCTTAACTAGGAATCAATCAGCTGGCTATCTATGATCCTCTGCCTGATGGAAGGCTGAATAGTCAACTAGGCTACCCTAGCGGTAACCTCTCCCAAAAGTACTGCTATCCCAGCTTTCTCCAACTCTTTTCTCAACTAGATCTGTGAACTCAACAGAATAGCAGAATGTGATGTCTTCCGACTCAAAGCATCAGCTACCACGTTGGCCTTGCCCGGATGGTACAGAATCTCGCAGTCATAATCCTTAACAACCTCCAACCATCTCCTCTGCCTCTAGTTCAGCTTCTTTTGAGTGAAGAAGTATTTGAGGCTCTAGTGGTCAGTAAAAATCTAAATCTTCTCACCATACAAGTAATGTCTCCAGATTTTCAATGCAAAAACTACTGCAGCTAGCTCCATATCATGCGTCGGATAGTTCTGCTCATACGGCTTAAGCTGTCTCGAAGCATAGGCAATAACCCTACCATGCAGCATCAGAACACAACCTAGACCAAACTTAGAAGCGTCGATGTACACTACAAAACCACCTGTACCCTCTGGCACTGTCAAAACCGGAGCGGATGTCAAACTATGCTATAATAGGGCAAAGCTCTCTTCACACTTTTCATCCGAAACAAACTCAAGACCCTTCCTTGTCAATCTGGTCAGGGGTTCTACTTTGGCAGAAAAGTCCTAAACGAACCTACGGTAATAGCCTGCCAATCCTAGAAAGCTGTGAATCTCTGCGATCGTGGTCGGTCTAGCCCAAGAACTCACTGCATCAATCTTGGCGGGGTCTACTGCGATACCTTATTTGGAAACAACATGACCCAACCAAAAGTTACACTTGGAGAACTTGGCGTATAACTGATTTTCTCTCGGTGCTTGATCCAACCAAAAGCCACACTTGGAGAACTTGCCTCAGGTGTGAAGCATGATCCTCCGTGGTCTTAGAGTAAATAAGGATGACGTCGATGAATACAATGACAAAGCTATCCAAGAATGCATTGAATAGTCTGTCCATCATATCCATGAAAGCAGTTGTGGCATTGGTTAGTCCAAAAGACATCACAACAAACTCATAATGACCATACCTCGACCTGAAGGCTGTCTTGGGGATGTCTGCATCCATGATCCTCAGCTGATGGTAACTAGATCTCAGGTCTATTTTTAAGAAAACAGATGCCCCCTAAAGATGATCAAATAGGTCGTCTATACAAGGCAACGGGTACCTGATCCACTGACGGCGGAGAACTGTCTCCTCCAGACAACTTTGCTAAGTAACCCCAAGTTCCTCGAGCTACCAAACGCTGGGCTTTTACTACTGAGATCAGTGGCGGGCATACTCCGCTTTGGACACCGAGGAACTTTAAGCTCTGTTTCTTAGGCGGTCTGAACACAACTTCTTTCTAACACCAGTCAATCAGTGCGTGATGTTCAGCTAACTAATCCATCCCTAGGATTACGTCAAATCCACTCATAGTGTAACGGCCCAGGTTTTCATCCCGGTCTTCCAGGTATGTCCTAAGGGTATTTTGGTTATTTGGTCGGGCCATTAGGGCTGTTTCTGTCTTTCTCAGCTGATATTATTCTTGGATGGTCAAATGTAGGGTTTGGTTGCTTTGTGGATGTGTTTGGGCATGGAGAGATGCAAAAATAAATTAGTGGTTTTAAAGTGTTGTTGTTGGGCTTCGAACCCGGGTGGCCAGGGAGTCAGTGGTGTGGTCCTGCCAGTTGGGCCACCTGGTGCTTTGTTGTTCATTCCGCGGTATGTCATGGTTTTCTTTGGGTTTTTGGGATTTTCGTGTGTTTGATTAAAAGAGAAAAGAAATAGGTTTTCATTATTTTCTTCCTCCAATTCCCTAGCCGCCGAACCCCATCTCCTCTCTAGCTTCTTGCTGTGCGTCTTCTCCCTAAGCAGCTCCATCGTCATGTTCATCCTGGGTAAGTGTTCTCGATCTCTCTTTCTCCTTTGGGATTTTTTCTTGCTGGCCGAGAGAAGGAGAACTGACTTTAGGTGTTGTGCAGCCAACCGAGCAACAGCCCGCCAGGCGCCCAGCCCCTGTCGTACTCCTAGTCACCCAGCCGGATCGTGTCGCACCAGCAACCCCATCGCAGCCGAGCAGCCCCTGCAGCGCCGTGGCACGCCCAACCGCATCGCACCAGCAGAGCATCGCCAGCCAGGTTGCAGCCCAGCCCGTCACTCGATTCTGCCAGCAACAGCAACCGTTTGCCCCTCTGCGCGCAGCAGCAGCCGTTTGCTCGATCCCGCGTCGCAACGACCGTCTGAGAGCAGCCCCAGCGCCCGCGTCACTCAATCCCGTCCTCGCGCAGCTCAGCGTCCATGCAGCGTCAGTCCGCGTGCAGCCCAAGATTTGTGCTACGTCCTGCTGCGCCAGCATGCCCAGCTGCACGCCAGCTCGCCCGTCCGCGCGCCAGCCCATGCCGTGTGAGTTGCTCCCGAGCCGAGCCCTATTTGTATGATTATTTTTACCTATATGTTAGGATATTTTTTGATTGTTTGTTAGGTTCCTGATAGCTAGCTCGAGCTCGTTTGCAGCATAGGATCTTTGTGTGTTGTTGCCTTCCGACCAAGGTAAGGATTTCTTACCAGAGTTGTGTGGGCCCTGCGGTATATTATGTGATTGTTGTTTGTATGCTTTTTTGTGTTTATCAGCATGTTAGTGGATAGGTGCTCTGCTATGAATTCCGACTGGCATGATTCTCGTGTTGTTTCTCATGTTAGTTCCATGCTAGGTTGTTCTGTTCTGGCATGCTCGTTATCTGCTCTTGCTTCGTAGTATCATGCTAGGTTCATTGTTTCTTCTGAGCACATATTGGACTGTTAGCTGTTATCTGTTTATAGTTTAGAATTCTGATAGGTAGCATCATCCGAGTGAGGATGCATAACATAACTTGCATTCGTGGTAGGGACGTGCGAGGCAGTACTCCGTCCCTGATCTGTCGTTAGGGTTTAGCTAACCCTAAAGGCAGCCCAGTGCAATCTTGGGTGAGGGTGGCAGACTGTTAAATGCCCCAACGGTCGGGGGGATGACGAGGCATTGAAAAGTGTTAGCGCGTGTGAGTCTCACGCTAGTGCTGAGGCCAAGAGATCTATGTGGTTGGTAGTGCGGTCAACTACCTTCGAGTGCCTAAATCTGAGTAGAGTTGAGCATCGTAGATGCGAGTTTGGTCCAGCAGAGGGGCCATGAGTTGGATGCCTTATGAGTAAAGCACACTTAGTAGAGACGTTGGTATGAGGTAAGCTCGGTTTGGCCTTGTTATGCTTTAGTAGAGCAGGGTTGCCACAGCTTCAAATATAGTGTGAAGATGGAACTCTTGGTGTTCCTTTGGTGGACGGTATTTCTGCCGGGAGTTAGTTGTTGCCTTTTTAGAAAGCGCTTGTTGGACTTGGATCTCTAAAGGAAGGTTGGGAGTTGTGCACATAAGTCTACTTTTGTGTAGTTCGTTATGGTGGCGAGAGTTTCGGAAACCATGTAGGGTTTGCTTGAAAGGCTAGTGCTCAGTTCTTTGAGAAGTCAGGCTCTAGGTGGATGTCGAAGGACCTTAGTTGAGGTTGTAAGGATACCGGGCTCGTAGTCGGGTTGTTGATTAGGCAAGTTTTGTTATGTCGGACTTGAACCTGGTTGGTGAAACCTCTTGTTGTTCATGGTTGGAGTTCAGGTGGTACTGAATAAATGGTGGTTGTAGCGAAGCCACGCTGTCTCTGACCGTAGTTGCTAAGGGTGTTGTTCGGAATCCTTACCCTTGGTGGAAGCTACGATGTGGCTGATGCTTTGAGTAGGAGGATGACACATTCTGTAGCATTTCTGGTCTTTTTGGTTTCGAGGTTCGGAGCAGGGCAGCATAGTTGTAATGCTGGAAAATGGTTTGTTTGTTCAGGTAGTTGATTATTAGACCGTTTGACGACAGTGTGTGTTTGAGGGTTGCCGAAGAAACCCTAGGTGTGGAGAGCCTCACTAGAGCTCAGTCAGACCCAAGCAGTGAGTTTTAGCTGACAAGTCGAAGTCGTGTAGGCTGTAGACCTCGGGTGAGTTGCTGGCAGTTTTGGTAGGCTAGCAAGCTAGAGTCTGTTTGAAGTAAAATCCGGGTTGGTTCCGGTGTGGTGGCAAGTTGGTGCTTGGCTTTGACCAAGGTGTGGTTTTCGAGTTGCTAGAAATTAGCCTTGCTCGTTGGGCAAGTGGTTCTTGCCCTGTCGAATGTTTTTCATGTTTCCAGAGTTTTAGGAGTTGCCCCTCCTTTGGCGTTTGGGGGGTGAGTCTTTGCTAGTTCGTGGTTGGCGGTTCAGTCTATGGTGGACCCCACTGTTGTTGCCTCCGTGAGAGTTAGATGCTGTTGGTTTAGCTGAGCAAGACAGCGAGCGTGCGAGGAGTTCTCTGTCCTTTGGATGTCCCTTGTAAGGAACCGTTTCCACATAGGAGTTGTCAGGTTACTCCCTTGGTCTTGGAGTTGGTGGTAGTGGTGCTAGCAAGAGGAAAAGTCTGTTGGCCGCCTAAAAGCAGTGGTTTGTCCAGTTAAGCGGATTCTTGAGTGGTGTGCTGGAAGTTGCTGTAAGGGTCATTCTGCCTCCTATGAGTGGTGCCCTAGTCAGTTAAGGTACCTTGTGTGTTTGGCCTAATCAGTTAAGGTACCTTGTGTAAAGACCCGACCCAAAAGGGGCTCTAAATGGGCCTTTACCCCAATGCATGCATTAAAAGTAAGGACATTATACAAATATGTTTATGGATTCCAATTAAAATTAAAACATTCAGCATTCAATCAGAAATCAATACAGTTTACTGAAACCTGTCCCTGTCTCCAAGCACCTGTTTCAAGACAAATACATTTCCAAAAGTTTACTCTGATCAGAGTTTATTAAAATCATTGAAAATCTTCTCAGATACAACAATGCTGGAATCCACAAAAACAATGAGAAAACATCCTAGGGCTCCGTGCCCGACTACATGCATTCAGGGGAAATAAAAAGGCAAAGAGTCATAAAATAAAAATCAGAGACAACAGCAGGTTCTCATGATCACAGCTCCTCCTTCAGCCATCCTGTCTCGCACCTTGGTTACCTGTGGAAAAACCACAAAATAAGGGTGAGTAATGAATTACTCAGTAAGAATCCCCAACCGGGGTACAATACGATATACATGGTCATCTAGCCGAAAGATATGCAAGCTATGAATATAAACACAGAATAGAGCACATAGCTTAAATCCACTTACAAACCTCGGATGCCAACTCAGGGTCTTAGTTCGGAAAATCCACCACACAATACGCCCTATACGAGAAACAAGTCTCAGCCTCAGCCTGTCTACTATCGATACGAAAGGTGCACTGGCTCATAATCCCGAGGAGCTCTCTAGTCGGCGCTGTAATGAGCGTAAGAGCACACCGCATGCTACTGCAGACTCTGGGGTTGCCGGGTCTAGTGGCAAGTCGCCCGAGATCCATCACCATGCCTAACTAAATCTCGGATCGGTGTCACCGACATAGGGTGTGAGAGACGGACAAGTGAACTATGTCGGCTGAACCACCGCATCTGAGGCTAAGGAATCGGTCGTGGTAGGCTTACACCAGGAAGCCCTCCTTGCCCTAACAGGTGGCAATCAAGGGCTACTGCCGAACACGCGGAGGACGTGTCGGCTGCCGGGGACTAGGCATTGCCAAGTCAAGTCATCATCCCGACCGTTGGGGCATCGCGCAGACGACCACCCTCACCCAAGATTGCAGGGCCTACCGGTAGGGTTAGCTAAACCCTAACGGGGTCCAGGGACGAAGTATTACCTCGTGCGTCCCTGCCATGGATGCAAGATATTTTATGCATACTGGCCCGGATGATGCTATCTACCTGAACTCTAACCAATGATATCAACAGCAAGCAATCCAATACAATCCATTACGTGCTCAAAAGATACAACGAACCTAGCATGATACTACGAAGCAAGAAAGAATGCGAGCATGCCAGAACGGAACAACCTAGCATGGTCTAACATAAGAAAACAACATAAGAAATCATGCCAGTCGGGAATTCAGAATAGAGCACCTAACACTATACATGCTGATAATCACAAACAAACATACAAACAACAATCACATATAATACCGCAGGGCCCACACAACTCCGGTAAGACATCCTTACCTTGGTCGGGAGGCTTCTACACACAAAATCCTAAGCTGCGATCACTCCCAAACTAGCTATCGGGAACCTAACAAACATAGCAATAATCACAACCATAGGCATAAAATATAATAAAATAGGCAGGCTCGGGTCGGGGGCACTCACCCAAAGACGGCGACACGGGGGCTAAGCTGGCCGCGGGTCAATTTGGTGGTGGTTGGCTGCGCTTGGCGACGATAAAAGCGATGGCACGACGCTGGGCTGCGCCGCAAGACACGACGACAGCACTGGGCTGCTGGCGCAGACAGACGGACAGCAGCGGGGCGCTGGCTGGGCGCACGAACAAGCGCTGGGACACGACACGGGCGAGAACGCGCGACGCTGGGCGTGCGATGAGGACGCGGACGAGCGGCACCGAGCGAGGACGCGTGGGCGCTGGGCGTGCGACACGGACGCGGACGAGCAGCACGGGCGAGGACGCGCGCGCGGGCGATCTGGGAGTCCTGGGCTGCGACGGGCGATCTGGGTGTCTGACGCCTGCTGCTGAGCGCGACAAGGAGCGACAGGCTGGCGATCTGGGCGTCCTGCTGCGACAGCGAGCGATGGCGTTGTAACGGCCCAGTTTTCTATTTCGGTTACCCAGGTGATTTCGGGTCATTATTTGGATGTTCGGATGGGCCGTTAGAGCTGTTTTAACCCTTAGGGGCATTTTGGTCTTTTGCCCCCGGTCAGGGTTTTGTGGATTTTTAGGATTCCAGGGTCATTCCTGCCTTTGTCGAAGCTTAATGGTTGTTGGTTGCAAGACCCGAGAGGTTTGGGCCAGTTGTTTGGAAGTATGGAGCTGTTTTAGAAATTGGCAAAACTAATGGGTTTTTTAGTGCTTCCTTTGGGATTTGAACCCTTGCCCTAAATGGTTTTGGGAGTTTGAAGGAAAAAGAGTTTTATTAGAAAGAAAAGTTTGTTTGGGCCGGGTTTTGAAAGAGGAAGCTTTGGGAAGGGATTTTAGACCCATTTAAATTAGGAAAAGGGAAGAAAATCAAGAAAGTTTCTTTCCCCTTGTTTTGCAATTTCTCTCTCTCACTCTCTCTCTCTCTCTCTCTCTCTCTCTCTCTCTCCTTGCCGACCTCAACAAGAAACCAACCCCTAGCCGCACCAGCCCTAGCAAAGACTAACCCGAGCCATACACCTTACCCCGCACCAGCCACTGCTCGGCCCATGCCCGGACTAGTTACGCACGGCGCGCGCGCGCGGTCCAGCCACTCGCCCGATCGCGCGCACCGCCCGCACGAGTCGCCAAGGCGTGCGCGCGCCGCCTCGCACGAGCCGCCGCGCCGCGCGCCGCTTCGTTGCCCGTCACTGACTCGTCGCCCAGCGCCGCCCCATGCCTCTCGGCCAGTGCGCCCGAAGCACGCGCGTTCGCGCACCAGACGCCCCGACACGCCCCGCCGCTCCACTTGCTGCGCTTGACGCTGTCGCCGCGCGCGCCCCCTCGCGAACCGACGTCTCGCCCGCGCTCCCGACCCAGCGTGTTCGCTCGCCTGCGATAGCCCGCTTCTGCACATCCCCTGCCTCGCTAGCGCCGGGGGCGATGCAGCGCCGCGGCGCCAATGCCAACGCCAGTGCAGCGCGGCGCCGGCAAGACGCCTTGCTTGTCCTTGCAGACGGACAGCCTGCCCTACCGTGCGAGTTGGGGCGTGACCTTGTGTCTTCTCGGTCGGTTGCTCGGTTTCGCTTTAAAGCTCGAGGGTCATTATTTGATTGTGAAAGTTATTTCTGCTCGTTTCCAGGTAAGGATTTCTTACCGTGCTTGTGTGGACCCTGCGATGCTATGATGATTGTTCCTTGTATGCTTGGTTGTTGTTATGAGTATGTTAGCTATTGAACAGCTTGTGTTTGAAATCTTGCTAGCATGTTGCTTGTTGTTTATGTTAGTGCCATGCTAGGTTTGTTCTTCCAGCATGTCATGTCTTGTGATTGTATGAAATTTCCAGTGGGTAGGTTACATGTTTTCTCTTGCTTCCATATCGTGTTGCTCTTGTGTCCCCTGATATATTCTGTTAGTTCCATGCAAGGGGTTTAATTATCTTGGCATACCTTGTTCTATTTTATCCTGTTAGTTCCGTGCCAGGCATAGGTGGGTGATGTATATTGTAGAAGACTGTAGGGGTAACTAGTTTAGGTCCCGCTCGAATAAGACCCCGATGGACATCTGGAGGTGTAAGACCCTGATGGGCATCCTAGGTGTGTAAGTCCTCGATGGGCATCACTGAGTTGGAGGTGTAAGACCCTGATGGGCATCCTAGGTGTGTAAGGCCCCACTGGGCATCACCGATTACGGAGGTGTAAGGCCCGATGGGCATCCTAGGTGTGTAAGGCCCCCCCACCGGGCATCACCGATTACGGAGGTGTAAGGCACCGATGGGCATCCTAGGTGTGTAAGGCCCCACTGGGCATCACTGATTCTGGAGGTGTAAGGCCCGGATGGGCATCCTATCTGTGTAAGGCCCCACTGGGCATCACTGATTCTGGAGGTGTAAGGCCCCGATGGGCATCCTAGGTGTGTAAGACCCCACTGGGCATCACTGAGTCGTAGGTGTGTAAGGCCCTATTGGGCATCACTGAGTCCTAGGTTGTGTAAGGCCCGAAGGGCATCCAAGTGTAGAACCTAGGATAGGCTGTAGATGAAAGCCCATGAATAGGCTCGCTCTAGAAGTTGCTCATAGCCTAACTCAACCGTTTGCTCTAAGTCATTGTTCTATTTGCATGTATACTAGGGTGCTAGATGACTGATGTATCGTATTGTACCCCGGTTGGGGATTCTTTCTGAGTATGTTTATACTCACCCTTATTTCTGTGGTTTTTCCACCAGGTAACTTGGGACAACACCAGGATGGCTAGCGGATGGAGCTATTTGATCATGGGGGGCTACCGGCACTCTGTCGTTTATTGTTTGCATTTATTTATTCAGCATGTAGATGGACATGAGTCCTAGGGGAATGATGTTAAAGTTGTTTAAACTGTTTTGAATGTTCTTTTATAAATACTGGCCAGGCTTATTTTACCTTGATTGGATTTGCTTATGAAAATTGTTGGTTATGTTTTAAGTGTTCCCCGTTTCCAAATGTTTTGAAAAAGTTTTAAATATGAGCACTAAACCGCTTGTTGAAATATATAACTTGCATGCTGAGTGAGGACCTAGGTTTAGGACCGTATTCCAGGTCGGGTCCTTACAGGCGTGGTGGGGCGATCTGGGAGTTTGGCTCGGCTGCTGGGAAGATCTGGGCGGCCTGCAACAAACACACACACACACAAGCTCTTCTTCTTACCTTCGGCCAGCAAGAACACCCAATCGAGAAGATGAAGAGGGTGAAGACTTACCCGGAATGATGATTGAACCTCGGGGCTGCAAAGGGGATGAAATTCGGCTTGGAGAGCTAGGGAGACAAGGCTTGGAAGGCAAAGGGGAGTTTTGGAGAATAAAGAACAAAAAAACGTAATTTCCTTTTCATTTAACCAAATGCACCAAAACTCCAAGATCCAAGGCTAACCATAATATGACGCAGAAAGAGCAACAAGAGCTCTCCATAGCTCAACTGGCACGCATCCCCACAGGCTTTCCCGGAGACCCGGGCTCGAATCCCAGCTGCAACACAATTTTCCTTTATTTTTACTTTTGCATCTATCCTTGCTCAAACCCATCCACAAAGCCTCAAAAACCTACATAAACCCATCCAATAATTTTAGCAACTGGAAAAAGACATAAACGGCCTTGACGGCCAGACCAAATTACTAAAATACCCCTAGGGCATACCTGGAAGACCGGGATGAAAACCTGGGCCGTTACACCTTGTGTGGTTGGTCTGGGAGCTGTTGCACCTTTGTAGTTGAGAAACCCTTTGTATCAGTGTGGGCTGAGGTTGCACCATTGTGGCTGGTCTAGGGTCTTGACCTTTGAGAGATCCTTGCTGGTTAGTGTAGCTTGTGCTCTGCTAGCCATTGTGGGTGTTCTTGTTCTTGGTAGCTGGTGTTGACCAAGTTTTGGTTCTCTTGATGTTTCAAGAGCTAGCTCGGTTCGAGCCAGAGGGCGTTGCCCTGAGGATTTGTTCCTAGTCAGGTTGTTTTGGGAGTTGACCCCCCTCCTCGGCAAATCGAGTAAGTTACGCTAGTTCTGGTTGGTGGTCCAATCGGTTGAGGTTTCCCCTTGGGTGTTGCTTCCAAGAGAGTTGGTTGTTGTTGCCCTTGGGTTTGAGCTAGTCAGCGAGCGTGTGTGTAGTTCGCTGCCCTTCAGAGTTTGCTTCTTTGGAAAATCGTTCCCGTTGAGGAGTCGGTAGCTAACCGAGCAGTGTGTAGTTGATCGAGTAGCGCAGATGGTTAGCCAATGAGAGGGTCCATGCATGGTGTTGTTAGTTAGTGAAAGTTGTTTGTCCCCGCAAGGGCAGAAGCCAGCCAGTTTAAGAGTTGAGTTTTTGCTGGTAAGTTGTTGGTTCTTTGGGGTTTGAGGAACCCTTAGTTTCTATGGTGGTTGAGTTGCACCATGGATGCCTGCCTCGAGTGTTATCTTTGGAGATAGCCTCGTTGGTCCGTTTTCCTTGCGATGTTCCTTGTGTGGAGTTTCTAGTCGCAAGATGAGTTAGGCCTTGGCTAAAAGGAGGAAGTCCTTTGAGTAGCCAGTTGGACTTAAGAGTTGGGTGGTAGCTTGGAGGCGAGTTTTGCTCGCGATGAGCTTGAGTTGAGTTTTTGCTGAGCAAGTCCTTCCTGGGCTTTGCTTCTTGTTGTTGTGCTTTCGCAGTTGGCGTTAGCTGAGCCTCAGTGGAGTGAGTTGGCACAGAGGTGCCGTGGCATTGGTTGGTTAGCCTTTGGACTGTTCTCCTCAAGCTGTTGTGAGTTGCTGGTAGCCCTGTGAGGGTTTGGTCCTTGCAGCCTGAGATTTATTTATTCTTTTTCTTTTTTTCCATGAGAGGAATATTGGTTGTTCCCTTGCCTGGCAATGTTCTCTTTGGCCAGTTGCTAGTAGTTTTGCATGGAAAAGTTTTTGTTCGGCCGTTGAGAGGCTCTAGTTTGTAGGCTTGGCCAAGTGGAGCCTGTGCCTGGTTTTGGCCATTTAGGGTTGGCCGTAGCTAAAGTTTTAGCTCGTGCAAGTGGTGTTAACCATCGGGTGTACCAGGATGGTGCCCCTTGCCTTTGGTTCGGTGATTTCTCCTTAAGACGATTGCTTAAGTGTTGTAAGCTTGTGCCTGTCGGAAAAATTTGCCTGGTGGATCAATCGCCAGTTGGTGGTTCGATTGTTTTTCGTTAAGGCTTTAGGCAAGCTTTGTGGTTCGCTGGTCTCTTGTGAAGCAGGAGTAGGATGTTTGGTTTCTGGAACCGAGAGGTTTATTGTTTGGCCCCAGCATAGTGTAGAGTTGAGGCTGTTTGTTAACAGCTGTGAGTTTCAGAGAAGTTACGCCAGTGCGTGGCGTTGAGTTTTGGAGCTTGTGCCAGTCTGCGAGTTTGCTGAGAGTAACACTGTAGAGAGGTGTTCCGTGTTGGATTAGCAGGGTTTTGATTGAGCCCTTGGTTTGTAGGCCTTCTGAGATCCTTGAACGGATCGGAGCAGTGGTTAGCTTTTCCCAGTCTTTGTTGAGCTAGTCTTTGGCAGAATGGTTAGCTTTGTCGCTTTGAGCCTTTGAGAACCCAAGAGGGTTTGGTTTTCGTAGAGGGCTAGTGTTGTATTAGCCGAGAAGTTCAGTTGGCTAGGAATCAGTGGAGTATTCCTAGAGCCGTTTCGTCTTAGTACTTTCGAGGCCGAAAGTCTTATAAGGAGGGAGTATTGTAACTGCCCAGTTTTCTATCCCAGTTTTCAAGGAGCTTCCGGTTCAGATTTAGTGGTTCGGTTGGGCCGTTAAAGCTGTTTTGTCCCTTAGGGGCATTTTGGTCTTTTTGCTCCTCGAGCTGGATTTGTGGATTTTCAGGGCTTCGAGGCAGCTCCTGCCTTTGTTGAGGCTTGTTTGTTGTGGACTGCAAGTCCCGAGATGTTTGGGCTATTCGTTTGGGAGTTCGGTTGTGATTTTGGCTTTTGTTCAAAGATTTGGTTGTTTGAGCGTTTCCTTCGGGATTCGAGCCGGGCCTTCAGTATTGGTTTGGGAGGTTGATTTAAGTGAGATTTGTTGTTTGGGAAGGTTGCTTCGGTCAGGTCTCGAAGGAGGAAGCCGGGAAATGGGATTTAAGGATTTTAAGGATTTTTTGAAAAATTGGAAAATTAATAAATTGGATTTTTATTTGGATAAGGTTGGAAAATAAATAAAAGAGAAAAAGAAAAAGAAAAATCCATTTTTCCCATTTTCCCCTTTCTCTCTCCTCCAGCACGAGCCCCCCCTCTTGGCCCTCACCTCCCAGCCCGAGCAGCTCCTAGTCGCCCAGCCCTGGCGCCCAGCTCGCCCATGGTCGCTAGCCTAGCCGCCTCTTCGCCCTGCGCGTCGCCACGGCTCAAAGCCCGGCCGCGTCGCCGCGGGTCGCGTCTCTCGGCCGTCGCGATCTGCCGTCTTTGTGCGGCTCGAGTGTCCTGTAGCTCGTGTGGCTCGCGCCCGAGCGCCCTGTAGCTTGTCGCCCCGCGCGCGCCCCTGTGATTGCCGAGCTCGCGCCCGCGCGCTGTCCCCTGTGCGAGCCGCGCCGCGCGCCCCAGCATCCTCCCAGCTCGTCCGCGCAGCTCCGCGCCCCTGCGCCCGTGCCCTGCGCCCTAGCGCCCCAGCGTGCCTCTGCGCGTGTCGAGCCCCAGTAGCGCCCGATTACTGCGCCCGGCCCAGCCTACGCCTGCCGACAGCATGCTTGTGCGTGTTGGTTTGGCCCGAGCCTTGTGGCTTCTCGGATGGTATTTCCCGAGTCTTTTCTTCGTTGGGCCCTGATTTGTTGGCTTCTGGTTGTTGATTTATTGGGCTGTTTATGTATTTGATTTGGGTGCTTTGTTTGATGTTCAGGTTGTTCGGGATCGTCTAGAGGCTCGAGGATTCGCTCGTAGATTTATTATAATTATTGTTTTCTGCTTGTCCCAGGTAAGGATTTCTTACCGTGGTTGTGTGGACCCTGCGATATATCTCAATATGCCTTGCTTGTTTGCTGATTGTTATGAGCATGTTAGAGATAGAGCAGTTGATTGATTTCTTGCTAGCATGTTTGCTCGATTTTACATGTTAGTGCCATGCTAGGTTTGTTCTCACTTGACATGCTATTGATTCCTGCTTAAGTTGTAGTATCATGCTAGGTAATGTGGATATTGTCGGTCATTGCTTGCTAGCCAGGAATCATTGTTTTTGCTCTGTACTCTTAGATAGAGTTGTAGGGTTTGTCATCATCCAGAGGCTGAGCGGACATAACGTACTTTGTCCCCACTGATCGGGAATAGTGTGCGAAGCATAACGTATCTTGCTTCCCCCCCGGTCGCTAAGGTGGATTTAGCTGAGGTCGGGACTAAAGTGTGTGTAGCATAACGTATCTTGCTACCCCCGACCCGCCGGTTGTGGACTTAGCTACCCACTCCGGCCAAAGCCTAGTTTGTAGCCTGCTAGAGCGGAACCCTGCCAACGGTGTAAGCCTACCTTGGCCGGTTCTTAGCTTCAGGTCGGTGGATCAGGTTGCACAGATGAGCACCGAGGGCCTCGCGCATCGTGATCGGTGACACACCGCTTCGAGTCATAGGCATGCGCACACGCCCGCGTAGTTTGCCCTTAGGCCCCCGCATTTACGCCGGTTTCAGAGAGCATGCGGTGTGCGCGCACACGCGTTAGTTGCCGGTTCGGAGAGCTCCCCCGGGCTAATGTTCGTGAGTACACCATTCCTTACAGTTTAGAGCCAGACTTCGGGTACTCTCCCGATAGTCCAGATGTATAGCGAGGGTAAGAGGCCATTGAGGACACCCATTGGGATTGGATTTTGAGCTAATCAATTGGTCGAGGGAGAAAGACCCTCGAGGGTGTCGGAACCCTAAACCCTAAACCCTAGCCTCCGTAAACCTTCTGCCCAAGGCAAGGATCCGAACAGCTCTCTCAACCATAACAATCAGAAACTACGCGGCTACTACCACCGCTCTTGATCAGATCCAACTAAACTCTGACCAGGCTAAGGACCAACAAGCAAAACTTGCTTAAACAACAACCCGACAATGAGCACGTCATCCTTACAACCAAAGCTGGGGCACTTGCCAAGAACCAAAGCCTTGACAACCCAAAGATCGAGATCGGCTCCTTAACACGAACCCTTCGTGGTTCTCCAAACATAAACCACTTTAACGAGCTACACAAAAGTACACCGCGGCGGCGTGGCTACAACTCCAACTAGATCCAATGCCATCAGGGGCTCTAACACAGGGCAACTTTTGCCTCAAAACAGAGCCACTACTAACCAGGGAGCAACAAGAGTCCAAACCCTCTCGGGGCCAACTCACCACGAAAAGCCACATTGGCCAACTTACTCTACAAGAGCAAATCCATACCAAACAATCAAACCTCAAGCCAATGTGCTCACTAAACGCGCTCCGATCAGACATCCAACTCGTGGCTCTAACACTGGATTCATCACGCATCCTCGATGCCAACACTACCCATACTAGGGTAACTCAAAGGGTAGCCGAATCATGCTACCAACAACTGGCTCAGAAGCTCACAACACAGGCGCGAGAACTCAAACGCGCTAGCTCTTAACTGCCTACAGCATCCTTTGGTACCCAACTCTCGGTGACACTGAAAAACTCCTACTTTCCCTCTAAAACCTCATACTTGTAGACCTCTGACTACCACTGAGCTAGATCTCCTATGCAACCAAACAGGTGCAACCTCAGGAAAAGGGTACAAGACTCGCGGGGATGCTGAACTCCGGGCGGCCATGGAACCACCTGCACAACAGGGCCAACTGGCCTCAATCTAGGCCTCCTCTCAAAGCTTGGTGCCAACAGGCACAACATCCTTTACAACACAAATCAGCCTTAAACGAGCTTTATGCCCTTATGAGGAAAGGTCACACTCCAAGTGACGGGGCAATGGCACTCAACACAAGAGTCCAAACACTCGAGCAGCCTAATCTCTGGCATCTCGCCTAACAGACATGCCAAGGCCTACTCCTGCATCCCATTCGATGCTCAACAGAAGCTCAGGCTAACTCTTACATCTCGGCCTCTGAACAGCAGGGCATCCCAACACACGGATGCTAAACTCAAACCTGGCCAACCGCTTTACTACTAGCAGCTGGACTTTCTAAAACAGCGAGCTCTACAGGCATCCACTTGCCAAACTGGGCGGCTCCATCAACACCAACAAACTCGACGGCAAAAACCTGCTGATCATGCCCTCCCGGGAAACTCCGGGGCTACAAGAGCTACTGGGGGAAAATGCTAAACCAAACTCTGCCAGCTGGGCTATCTGTGCCCGGGACTCCTCCCTATGCGTTACAAACTGCGCCTGGGTCTCCGCTCTTTGATAGCTGAAGACCTGCCATATCCAAATCTCTCATGGATGGAGCACACTCTGCTCAAGGAGTCCCGCTTTGAGGCGTGCTAGCCTCTACCCCCCTCCTCTAGGCAACTCAACTGCCAGGGCCAACTCTGGCCAATGGGCCTAACAACCCTGGGACGCGGCCTCAACATTAATAAAATCAGTCCAACTCCTCGGTCAGACATGCCAAGCGTCTTGCTCCTCTGAGTGCGATCAACACACTGGCGATCTGCACGAGCACCTCCACCCTCTCACTAGGGGAGAACCAACAGCTGGGCCACAAATGGCCTACGGGAGTCTAAACTCTGCCTCCCTCTGGGTGCGATCGACACACTGGCAATCTGCACAAAGCATAAATGCTGGCCCACACTAGGGCTCTCACTGCTCAACAAACTCCTCGCACTGCGGAAAGTTGACATGATGGCTCTCTAAGCCCAAACCAACAATGAGTCAGAACCTGCTCGTCTCCGCTCCACAACTCTACACAAGGCATAAAAGCTAGATGAAAAGTATTGTAAATTCTTACCCCTTAGCTTAATTGAACTCAGACAAACCTGGCGGCCGTGGAGTGCTAATGATCATGGGAGCAAACAACCTACAAAGCAAAGTTAGTCTACAGAATCTATGACTCACGTGCTCGATACCAAATCGTGATTGAACCCGACCCAAAACATGGTCCTAAACGGGGTTCTCACTCAAGATGCAAGTTAAATATGATATCAAGCGGTTTAGTGCTCATATTTAAAAATCATTTCAAACATATGAGAAGGGGGAACCCTTAAAACATAAACAACGATTTTCATTTAAACCATCCAACGAAGTAAAACATCATCACGGCAAGATTTATCAAAATATACAATACAATTTAAACCACGTTTTAAACAATGTTCCCCTAGGACTCTGTCCATCTACATCTTTGAATAAACGATTGCAATAATAAAATGACAGAGTGCCTCTGCGGCGGCCCCATGATCAATCGGCTCCTCCGCTAGCCATCCACGGTGTTGTCCCAAGTTACCTGAAAGATAAATAAGGGTGAGTATAAAGATACTCAGTAAGAATCCCCAACCGGGGTACAATACGATACATCATTCATCTAGCACCTCAACATGCAAGCAAACAGCCATCAACACAGATCATAGCTCAACGAGCTCATAAGGAAAGATTTTGGAACCATCGGAAGTCTCCTACTTCCGGCCTAATGATTGGTTCTCGTAACCAATCCCGGGACATCTCCGAGGGTCTTTCTCCCTCGGCCATTTGATCAGCTCAAAAACCGATCCCAAGATGTCCGACACCCTCGAGGGTCTTTCTCCCTCGACCAATTGATTAGCTCAAAAGCCAATCCCAATGGGTGTCCTCAAGGGCCTCTTACCCTCGCTATACATCTGGACTATCGGGAGAGTACCCGAAGTCTGGCTCTAAACTGGAAGGAATGGTGTACTCACGAACATTAGCCCGGGAGCTCTCCGAACCGCAAGAACTAACGTGCAGCGCGCACACCGCATGCTCTCTCAAACCGGGCGTAAATGCGGGGCCTAAGGGCAAACTACGCGGGCGTGCACGCATGCCTATGACTCGAAGCGGTGTCACCGATCATAGTAGCACGAGGCCCTCGGCGCTCATCATGCGACTGATCCACCGACACGAAGCTAAGAACCGCCAAGGTAGGCTTACTTGTTAGCGTGGTTCCGCTCTAGCGAGCTACAAACTAGGCTTTGGCGGAGTGGGTAGCTAAGTCCACAACCGCGGGTCGGGGTAGCAAGATACGTTATGCTACGCACACTTTAGTCCCGACCTGAGCTAAATCCACCTTAGCGACCGGGGGGGAAGCAAGATACGTTATGCTTCGCACACTATTCCCGATCAGTGGGGACAAAGTACGTTATGTCCGCTCAGCCTGCGGATGATGACAAACCCTACAACTCTATCTAAGAGTACAGAGCAAAAATAATGATTCACGGCTAGCAAGCAATGACCGACAATATCCACATTACCTAGCATGATACTACAACTTAGCGCAGGAATCAATAGCATCTTTGGGCAGAACAAACCTAGCATGGCACTAACATGTAAAATCAGGCAAACATGCTACCAAGAAATCAATCAACTGCTCTATCTCTAACATGCTCATAACAATCAGCAAACAAGCAAGGCATATCGAGATATATCGTAGGGTCCACACAACCACGGTAAGAAATCCTTACCTGGGACAAGCAGAAAACAATAATTATAATAAATCTACGAGCGAATCCTCGAGCCTCTAGACGATCCCGAACAAGCTGAACATCAAACAAAGCACCCAAATCAAATACATAAACAGCCCAATAAATCAACAACCAGCAGCCAACAAATCAGGGCCCAACGAAGAAAAGACTCGGGAAATACCATCCGAGAAGCCACAGGGCTCGGGCCAAACCAACACACACAAGCAGGCTGTCGGCAGGCGTAGGTCGGCCGGGCGCAGCACCGGACGCTGCGCTGGGGGCTCGGACACGGGCGCAGAGGCACGCTGGGGCGCAGGGGCGCGGAGCTGCGCGCGGGCGCGAGCTCGGCAAGCACAGGGGCGCGCGCGGGGCGACGAGCTACAGGGCGCTCGGGCGCGAGCGACACGAGCTACAGGACACTCGAGCTGGCACGACACGTCACGGCACGGGGCTTGGCGATGCGGACCAGGGCGAGCTGGCTCGAGGACGGCCTAGGCGAGGCAGATCTGAGCGATGCGGAACCAGGGCGACGCGGGCTGGGCTCGGCACTGTGTGACGCGGCAGGGCGAGAAGGGCAGCTAGGCTCGCGACCATGGGCGAGCTGGGCGCCGATCTTTGGGCGACCAGAGCCGCCGGCCGGGAGGTGAGGGCCAAGAGGGGGGGGGCTCGGGCTGGAGGAGAGAGAAAGGGGAAAATGGGAAAAATGGATTTTTCTTTTTCTTTTTCTCTTTTATTTATTTTCCAACCTTATCTAAATAAAAATCCAATTTATCCATTTTCCAATTTTTCCAAAAATCCTTAAAATCCTTAGATCCCATTTCCCGGCTTCCTCCTTCGAGACCCGACTGAAGAAACCTTCCCAAACAACAAATCTCACTTAAATCAACCTCCCAAACCAATACTGAAGGCCCGGCTCGAATCCCGAAGGAAACGCTCAAACAACCAAATATTTGCCCAAAAACCAAAATCATAAACGAATAGCCCAAACATCTCGGGACTCGCAGTCCACAACAAACAAGCCTCAACAAAGGCAGGAGCAGCCTCGAAGCCCTGAAAATCCACAAATCCTGCCCGGGGAGCAAAAAGACCAAAATGCCCCTAAGGGACAAAACAGCTTTAACGGCCCAACCGAACCACTAAATCTGAACCGGAAGCTCCTCGAAAACCGGGATAGAAAACTGGGCCGTTACAGAAGTTGACTTCCCATTTTGTTGGACCGTATGAGATTCTTGAGAGGATTGGCAGAGTTGCTTATTGGTTAACCTTTCCTCCGTTGTTGTCAGCTGTGCACAGTGTTTTCCATCTATCGATGTTGAGGCAGTATGTGCCGGACCCGTCGCACATTGTGGACTTTGAGTCTTTGAAGCTGAATGAGGATTTGAGATTCAAGGATAAGCCTCTGAGGATCCTTGCCTTTGAGTCTAGGACGTTGCGTAACCATGAGATCCATTTGGTAAAGGTTCAGTGGAGGAGTCAGAGTTCAGAGGAAGCCACTTGGGAGCGGGAGGACGAGATGAGATTGCATTATCCTAAGCTGTTTTAGTCTTAAGGACTTTCGGGGACGAAAGTCATAAAAAGGAGGAAATATTGTAAAGGCCCAGGTTTTCATCCCGGTCTTCCAGGAATGTCCTAAGGGTATTTTGGTAATTTGGTCGGGCTGTTAGGGTCGTTTCTGTCTTTCTCAGCTGATATTATTCTTGGATGGTCAAATGTAGGGTTTGGTTGCTTTGTGGATGTGTTTGGGCATTGTAACGGCCCAATTTTCTATTCTGATTTCCCAGGTGCTTCCGATTCAATATTCGGTTTTTCGGTTGGGCCGTTAAAGCTATTTTAACCCTTAGGGGTATTTTGGTCTTTTTGCTCCCCGGTCAGGGTTTGTGGATTTTCAGGATTCCAGGGTCATTCCTGCCCTTTATCGAGGCTTGACTGTTGTTGGTTGCAAGACACAAGAAGTTTGTGCTAGTTGTTCGGAAGTTTGGAGGTGGTTTGGTTATTAGCAAAATAAATGTAAATTAAAGTTCTTCCATTGGGATTTGAACCCTTGACCTAAAGGTAATTTGGAAGCTTGGTTTAAATGAGTAAAATAAGATGCGTTAGCTGGGACTCGAAGGAGGAAAGCCCTAGGAAGGGACTTTGGGTCGCCAAAACCTAATTTCGTTAGGAAAAGGAAAAGAAATCAAGGAAACCATAATTTTCTCCCTTGCTTTTGCCGCACACACTCTTCCCTCTCCCACCCTTGCCGAATTCACACTCTCTCCCCCTCTTCCCTTGCCGAATCCTTCAAGAACAAGAACCAAGCTCAAGATTCATGTAAGTTCTCTCTTCTCCTTCTTCTCCTCAAAGCCGACTTGCTTCCTTTGGTGTTTGGTCAATCCCTAACCGAGGAGTTGGTGTTTTCCTTGTGGCCGAGACCCTCTTGGTTGTTTCTTGGAGTTGCCGAGCCTTGAGTTCCCTTTCTTGGAGAGTGCCGAATTGCCTTCTTGATTCCTCTCTTAGTGTAGCCGCAAACCAATTCAAGAACCAAGGCCGAGAGGTGAGTTTTCCTTTCTTTTTCCTTCTTCTCCTTGCCGAAGTCTTTTCCCTTGTTGATTGCGCAAACCCTAACCAAGCCAGAACTCATTGCCCTAGCTTGTAGCCGAGAGGTAGGAGGAGTTTGGGGCTGCCGAAGTTGGTGATTCATCTTGCATAGAGCCGAGCCTTCATCCTTGTTCATCCCCATTTTTGCCGAATCAATTCCCTAGCTTTCCTTGCAACAGAAACATCTTGTGGTAAGTTTTTCCTTTCCTTGGCAGAAAACACTGTAAAGACCCGACCCGAATGGGGTCCTAAAATGGGCCTTTACCTCAATGCATGCATCCAAAAGTTAAAGACAATATGCAAGAATGGTTTTCGGATTCTAAGTGAAAACTAAAACATACAACATCCATTTAAAAAGTCAATACAAAATTCTTGAAACCTGTCCCTGTTTCCAAGCACGTGTTCCAAGGAAAATACATTTCCAAAACTCACTCTGATAAGAGATTTATTTAAAACATTCAAAACTTTCCAATAATTACAATAGTGCTAGAATCCGGAAAAGCAGTCAGAAAACAACCTAGGGCTCCGTGCCCAACTACATGCATTCAGAGGAAAATAAAACACAAAGAATCATAGACATAAACTCAGAGTTCGAACAACGAGTTTCCATGATCACAGCTCCTTCTCCAGCCATCCTGTCTCGCACTATGGTTACTTGTGGAAAACCACAAAATAAGGGTGAGTAACGAATTACTCAGTAAGAATCCCCAACAGGGGTACAATACGATATGCATGGTCATCTAGCAGAAAGGTATGCAACTATGAATATAAACACAGAAGAGAGCACATAGCTTAAGTCCACACATAAAATTCGGATGCCATCTCAAGGTCTTACTCCGGAATAATCCACCTCATAATACGATCCTATAAGAGAAACAAGTTTCGACCTCAGCCTTTCCACTGTCAATACGAAAGGTGCACTGCCTCACAATCTTGAGGAGCTCTCCAGTCGGCGCTATAATGAGCGTATGCGCGCACCGCATGCTACTTCAAACCGTGGGGGGTGCCGGGTCTAGTGGCAAGCTACCCAGGTCCAGTCACCATGCCTAACTAAATCTCTGGATCGGTGTCACTGACATAGGGGTGTGAGACCTGGACACGTGAACTATGTTAGCCTGAACCACCGCACCTAAGGCTAAGGAACCGGTAGTGGTAGGCTTAAACCAGGAAGCCGTCCTTGCCCTAACAAGTGGGAATCAAGGGCTACTACCGAACACGCTGAAGACGTGCCGACTGCCGGGGACAAGGCAATGCCATGTCATTATCCCGACAGTTGGGGCATTTAACAGTGTAAAGACCCGACCCGAATGGGGTCTTAAAATAAGCCTTTACCTTAATGCATGCTTGAAAACTTAAAAATAATATGCAAGTTGAATGCAAGATTCTGATTAAAACAAAATAAAATAAAACATCCATTCAAAACAACACAAAACGTCCTGGAACCTGTCCCTGTTTCCAAGTACATGTTCCAAGCTAAAAACAATTTAAAACGTACTCTGACCAGAGATTTATTTCACATTCAAATCCAAAAATGGTTTACATCAGTGTTAGAATCCGGGCAACAACCCGAAAACAACCTAAGGGCTCCGTGACCAACTACATGCATTCAGAGGACATTTAAAACATGAACAAATACATAAAAGACTCAGAGTTGGAAACAACGGGTTTCCATGATCACAGCTCCTCCTCCAGCCATCCTGTCTCGCACCATGGTTACCTGTGGAAAACCACAAAATAAGGGTGAGTAACGAATTACTCAGTAAGAATCCCCAACCGGGGTACAATACGATATACATGGTCATCTAGCAGAAAGGTATGCAAGCTATGAATATACACACAGAAAAGAGCACCTTAAATCCATACATAATCTTCGGATGCCAACTCAGGGTCTTACTCCAGAAAATCCACCACACAATACGCCCTATACGAGAAACAAGTCCCGGCCTCAGCCTGTCTACTGTCGATACGAAAGGTGTACTCGCTCACAATCCCGAGGAGCTCTCCAGTCGGCGCTATAATGAGCGTATGCGCGAACCGCATGCTACTCCAAACCGTGGGGGGTGCCAGGTCTAGTGGCAAGCTGCCCAGGTCCAGTCACCATGCCTAACTAAATCTCTGGATCAGTGTCACTGACATAGGGGTGTGAGACCTGGACATGTGAACTATGTCAGCTTGAACCACCGCACCTGAGGCAAAGGAACCGGTCGTGGTAGGCTTACACTAGGAAGCCGTCCTTGCCCGATCAGGTGGCAATCTGTAACGACCCAGTTTTCTATTTCGGTTTCCCAGGTGTTTCCGGTTCATTATTCGGATGTTCGGATGAGTCGTTAGTGCTATTTTAACCCTTAGGGGCATTTTGGTCTTTTTGCCCCAGGTCGGGGTTTTGTGGGTTTTGAGGACTCCAGGGTCACTCCTGCCTTTGTCGAGGCTTGATTGTTGTTGGTGGCAGGACCCAAGAAGTTTGGGATTGTTGTTTGGTAGTTTGGAGGTGTTTTGGTATTTAGCAAAAATATTGTTAGTTAGAGTGCTTCCTTTGGGAATTGAACCCTTGACCTAACGCTGATTAGGAGGCTTGATTTAAAAGGGTTTTATTAAATGGAAAAGAATGTGTCAGCTAGGACTCGAAGGAGGAAAGCCTTGGGAAGGGATTTTGGACCACCCAAAGCCTATTTAATTTAGGAAAAAGGAAAAGAAAAGAGAAAAACCCTTATTCTTTCCCCTTCTCTCTCTCTCTCTCTCTCTCTCTCTCTCTCTCTCTCTCTCTCTCTCTCTCTCTCTCTCTCTCTCTCTCTCTCTCTCTCTCTCTCTCTCTCTCTCTCTCTCTCTCTCTCTCTCTCTCTCTCTCTCTCTCTCTCTCCCCAAGCCCTAGCTGCAGCAACCCCAGCCATATCCAGCCGCACTAGATCGCCCAGGCTCCCCAGTCGCTCCGCACCAGACCGCCCAGGCAGCCCAGCCACACCACCGAGCCCAGGCAGCCCAGCCGCTCCGCCCAGGCTGCCTAGACGCGCCGCACGTTGCCGCCCAGCGTCACCCGTGCGTCGACCCAGCCACCCAGATGCGCCCCTCGTGCGTCATCCCAGTCGTCGCACGCCCGTAGCCCAGGTGCGTCGCCCAGCGCCGCTCGCTACCGCCCAGACGCGTCACCCGCGCGCCGTCCTTGCAGACACGACATCTCGCCCACGCGCCCGCTCTAGCGCGTCCGCTTGCCTTGCCATGCGCCCGATCCCGCGCCCAGCACCAGGCCCCCTGCCGCACCAGCAGCACCCTTTCCTGCCCCTTGCTGCCGAGACTGCGTGTCTTCTAGGTTGGTAATTCCCGAGCCTTTCCCCTTTTAGATGTTAAGCTGCTGGCTACTGTTTATTTATTTAGGATGTTTTTATCACATGCCTAGGTTGCTCGGGTTCGCTTTAAGCTCGAGGGTCGTTATCTGATTCGTGATAGTTATTTTCCACTTGTTTCCAGGTAAGGATTTCTTACCGTGGTTGTGTGGACCCTGAGATGCTATCATGATTGTGCCTTGTGTGCTTGGCTACTGTTATGAGCATGTTAGCTATAGGACAGCTTGTGTTTGAAATCTTGCTAGCATGTTTGCTTGTGTTCATGTTAGTGCCATGCTAGGTTTGTTCTTCCAGCATGTTTTTTATTCCTGCATGAGTTCGTAGTATCATGCTAGGGACATTACTTACCTTGGAATATCAATGTTTCCTGCTAGTACTCTGTTGGTTTCTTGCTAGGGTTAGACAGGTAATATTGATTGTCTGATTGTTAGGCTAGTTTGTGTCCCTGTACTTAGGAGACCGTTAGGGGTTGTTAGTTTAGGTTCCGCTTGGGTAAGTCCCCGATGGGCACCAATGCGTTGCTGGTGTATGTGTAAGAACCCGGCCCAAAACATACGATCCTAAACCTGGGTTCTCACTCAGCATGCAATTTAAATATGATAACAAGCGGTTTAGTGCTCATATTTAAAAACTCTTCAAAACATATGAGAAGGAGGAACCCTTAAAACATAACCAACAATTTTCATTTAAGCAAAACCAACAAAGTAAAACAAGCCTGGCCAGTGTTTATAAAAACATACAATACAATTTAAACAACTTTTTAACAATGTTCCCCTAGGACTCTTGCCATCTACATGCTGAATAAACAATGCAATAACAATAAATGACAGAGTGCCGGCAGCTCCCATGATCAATCAACTCCCTCCGCTAGCCCTCCTGGTGTTGTCCCAAGTTACCTGAAAGATAAATAAGGGTGAGTATAAACATACTCAGTAAGAATCCCCAACCGGGGTACAATACGATACATCAGTCATCTAGCACCTCAACATGCAAGTAAACAGCCACCAACACAGATCATAGCTCAACGAGCTTACAAGGCAAGATCTGGAGTCTTCAGAAGTCTCCTACTTCCGGCCTAATGATTGGTTCTCCTAACCAATCCCGGGACATCTCTGAGGTCTCTCTCACTCGGGGTATTGATCAGCTCAAAAACTGATCCCAAGGATGTCCTCAAAGGCCTGTTTACCCTTGCTAATAATCTGGACTTACGGGAGAGTACCCGAAGTCTGGCTCTAAACTGGAAGGAATTGTGTACTCACGACATTAGCCCGGGGGAGCTCTCCAAATCGGCAACTAACAAGTGTGCGCGCACACCGCATGCTGCTGTAATCGGCGTAAATGTGGGGTCCTAAGGACAAACTACGCGGGCCAGGTACGCATGCCTAAGACTCAGAAGCGGTGTCGCGATCACGATGGCGAGGCCCTCGGCGCTCATCATGCGGCAACTGAACCACCGACCTGAAGCTAAGAACCGGCCAAGGTAGGCTTTCACCGTTGGCAGGGTTCCGCTCTAGCAGGCTACAAACTAGGCTTATGCCGATGTGGGTAGCTAAATCCTCATCGGCGACCGGGGGGGGGGGAAGCAATGTACGTTATGCTGCGCGCAGTTTACTCCCGACCAGTGGGGACAAAGTACGTTATGTACGCTCTCAGCCTGTGGATGATGACAAACCCTACAACTCTATCTAAGAGTACAGAGTAAAATGATTCCTGGCTAGCAAACAATAACCGACATCAAACACGCTTACCTAGCGTGATACTACGAACTTAAAGCAGGAATCATAAGCATGCTGGAAGAACAAACCTAGCCTGGCACTAACATGTAAAATCAGGCAAACATGCTAGCAAGAGATCAAACATAGCTGTCTTATCACTATCATGCTCATAACAGTAAACAAGCATACAAGGCACAATCATGATATATCGCAGGGTCCACACAACCACGGTAAGAAATCCTTACCTGGAACAAGCAGCAAATAATTTATCACAAATCACCCAACGACCCTCAAGTTTCTATGGAACCCGAATAGCCTAAACATTTCAATAAAACACCCTATATAAATCAATAATCAGCAGCCAACAAATCAGGGCCCAACGAAGAAAAGACTCGGGAAATACATCCGAGAAGCCACAAGCACAGTGTGTAATAACACCTTTTTTGACTAAATGTAAAATAAGGTTCCCTTTTATATTTTTTTAGTTTGGGAGGAGCTGTTGGAAGGACTCGAACCCTTGGCCTAAAAAGGGGTTTGGAAGCTTGGGTTTAAATAAGGAAAATAAACGCATCAGCCGGGGCTCGAAGGGGAGTCTTGGGAAGGCCATATGAGATTCCCAAGTCTATGTAAGTTAAGGAAGGGAATTATATTTAAGGAGAAAGAAAAGAGAAAATAAGGAAAAAAGAAAGAACCCAAAACCCTAGACTTCTCCTTCACCTCGCCCAAGACGCCCACACCGCCGCGCCGTGCCTCGCCCACGCCGCCGCCCAACGCCCCGCGCGCCGCCCGCGACATCGCGACGCCTGCGACCACTACCGCACCGAGCCATCGCCACCAGATCGCGTCGGCGCAGCCCGGCCCACCGCCGCCGAATAACGGCCAGCCTCCACTCGCACGGGTCGCCCAACAGACCGGGCGTGTAGCCGCCTCGCGCCAAAGACGACACACCACCCCAGCCATTGCCGCGCCAAGACGCCGACCGCACCGCTTCGCGCGTCTGCGTGCCGTGCCGCTTCGTCGCGTCGTCCGCCGCCAGCGCGCTGCGCTGCGTCCTGCGCGCGCAGCCAGCGCCAGCGCAGCTCGTCCCCGCGCCGCGGCAGCGCCCATAGCGCCCGATAGCGCCAGTCTAAGCGCGCGCCGCGCGCCTAGCCTAGCAGCGCCTGTCCTTGCTGCTTGCTGCCGAGACGAGTGCCTTCTCGGTTGGTAAATTCCCGAGCCTCCACCCTTTGGACTTCCTGATTTTAGATGCTGTTTATTAATTAGGATGTTTTATTACTTGTTTAGGTTGCTCGAGTTCGCTTAAAAGCTCGAGGGTCGTTATTTGATTCGAGATAATTAACCTCCACTTATTTCCAGGTAAGGATTCTTACCCGGGGTTGTGTGGACCCTGCGAATAGTTGATAGCACGCTGATTACTGTAATTATATGAGTTTCTAGTGATAGCTTTCATGTTTTCTTTTCATTCATGTTCGTGACATGTTTACATCCCGTTGAGTTCCATGTTAGGCTTTCCTATCTTGATAGAACCATGCTGCCTATTGTATGCTGCTAGATTCAAGTTACGGTTAGATGTGTGATATATAGTATAGAGGGCCGTAGAGGTAACTAGTTTGGGGTCCCGCTCGGGCAAGACCCGATGGACATCTGAAGGTGTAAGGCCCGATGGGCATCCTAAGTGTGTAAGGCCCCACTGGGCATCACTGAATCTGTAGGTGTAAGGCCCTACGGGCATCCTAGGTGTGTAAGGCCCACTGGGCATCACTGAGTCTGGAGGTGTAAGGCCCTATGGGCATCCTAGGTGTGTAAGGCCCACTGGGCATCACGTCTTTGAAGGTGTAAGGCCCGATGGGCATCCTAAGTGTGTAAGGCCCCACTGGGCATCACTGTGTCCTAAGTGTGTAAGGCCCCACTGGGCATCACTGAGTCCTAAGTGTGTAAGGCCCCACTGGGCATCACTGAGTCCTAAGTGTGTAAGGCCCCACTAGGCATCACTGTGTCCTAAGTGTGTAAGGCCCCACTGGGCATCACTGAGTCCTAGATTGTGTAAGGCCCGAAGGGCATCCAAGCGTAGGACCTAGGAGTGACTGTTGATGGGAGCCCTTGAATAGGCTCGCCCTAGAAGTAGCTCATAGCCTAAGCCAGCCGTTCGTGCTCTAAGTCTTTGTATGGTTGCCTGTCCGTGTGCTAAATGAGATGATTTCGTATTGTACCCCGATTGGGGATTCTTACTGAGTAACTTGTTGCTCACCCTTATTTTCTGTGGCTTTCCACGAGGTAACTTGGGACAGAGGCTGGATGGCTAGGAGGAAGCGGCTCGATGATCATGGATAGCTGACTCTAGGTCGCAGGTTTCTTTAAATGTTTTCCTTAATGATTTAGCATGTAGTGGGACTTGGGTCCCTAGGAAAAAGCACTCAAACTATTTTATGTTCTCGTACCGTTTTCCTTTGAATTGTTTTAAGAAAGTACTGATCAGTCATTTACCTGTTTTATTTAATTGAAATCATGGTTTTGTTTTAAAAGTGTTTATTGCAAAGCTTTAAACTTCCGACTCTGAATGATGTTTATAATCTTAATCATGCATGCTAAGTATGGACTTTAGGTTAGAGACCATTTTCTTGGGTCGGGTCCTTCATAGATTGGTATCGAGCCCGAGTTATAGGTTCTCAGTGACTCTGCAGATTGTAGGTTGTTTTCCATGATCATCAGCGCTCCGCCAGCCATCAGGTATGTCCGTAAGTTTAAAGTTAAGGGTTAAGAATTACAATACCGGTTGCACCTTGCATGTACATGACTTGTTGTTGTAGAGCAGGGAAGACAGGTTGTGACCCATTGTTGGTTTGGCTGTAGATTTTCGGTATGCCAGTCACTCGTAGAGGGCAGGGAGGCTCGAGGCCGACCACTGTAACGACCCAGGTTTTCATCCTGGTCTTCCAGGTATGCCCTAGGGGTATTTTGGTAATTTGGTCGGGCCGTCAGGGCCGTTTATGTCTTTTTCCAGTTGCTAAAATTATTGGATGGATTTATATAGGTTTTTGGAAGGATTTGTGGTTTGGTTTGAGCAAGGTTTGGTGCAAAAGTAAAAATAAAGGAAATTGTGCTGCAGCTGGGGTTTGAACCCGAGTCTACTGGGAAGCTTGTGGGGATGTGTACCAATTGAGCCATTAGGTGCTCTTGTTGCTCTTCCTGCATCATTTTATGGTTAGCCTTGCATTTTGGGAGTTTTGGAGCATTTGGTTAAATGAAATAGAAATTAGGTTTGTCTCATCTTCTTCTCCAAAGTGTGTGGCCGCCCAAGCTTTTCTCTCCATTGCCTTTCCGAGTTCTTCATCCTTGCAGCTCCCTTGGTTCAATCATCATTCCGGGTAAGTCTTCATCCTCTTCATCTTCTCGATTGGGTGTTCTTGTTGGCCGAAGGTAAGGAGAAGAGCTTGTGTGTGTGTGTGTTTGTAGCAGGCTGCCCAGCATGCCCAGATCTGCCCAGCAGCAAGCCCAGGCCGCCCAGATCGCCTAGCAGCAAGCCCAGGCTGCCCAGATCGCGCAGAAGCCGAGCACCAGCCGCCCGCCCGGACCGCCGCCCTCGTCGCGGCCGTCGCGCGCACGGTGGCGGCAGCGCGCGCGCGCGCGCGCGCCGCGCGCGCGCGCGCGTCGCGCGCGCGCGCGCGCGCCTCGCGCGCCCGCGCCCGCTTCGCGCTGCGCCGTGCGCGCATCGATCGCCGCCGCTTCGCGCGCTAACGCTGGCTCGTCGGCCAGCGCGCGCGCTCGCTCGCTCGCTTGCCCCATGCGCGCATCGCGTCGCCGCCGCGTGCTGCCAAGCGCTCGCTCGTCCCCGCTTGCGCGCGCGCGTGCGTGCGCCCGGCGCCAGCCTGCCGCGCGCGCGCGCGCAGACCTGCCGCCTCTGCCGCCCGTCGGCGCCCAGTGTGCGGTCCCTACCGCCATCAGCCCCTTCTTGCGCGTCGGCGCCAAGCCAGAAGAGCCGCCGTCTGCTGCCGCCCGTCCGCGTGTCGTCACCGAGCGCGTGAGTTGCTCCGAGCCGAGCCTTGTTTATTTTATTATATTTAGGCTTATGGATTAAGATTATCATTGTTTTTGTTAGGTTCTAGGTAGCTAGCTCGGGTTCGATCGCAGCTTAGGTTTTGTGTGTAGTTGCCCCGGCCAGGTAAGGATTTCTTACAGGGGAGTTGTGTGGACCTGCGATGTTGTATGTGATTGTTGTTTGTATGTTTGTTTGTGATTATCAGCATGTATAGTTTAGGTGCTCTGTTTGAATTCTCGACTAGCATGACTTCAGTATGTTGTTCTCTCATGTTAGTCCATGCTAGGTTGTTCCGTTTTGGCATGCTCATATCTGTTCTTGCTTCGTAGTACCATGCTAGGTTCGTTGTATCCATTGAGCACATTTTGGATTGTATTAGATTATATGCTATTGAAATGATATGTTAGAGTGTAGGTAGGTAGCATCATCCGGGCTCGATGCATAAAGTATCTTGCATCCATGGCGTGGACGTGAGGTAATACTCCGTCCACGGACCCCGTGAGGGTTTAGCTAACCCGACCGTGAGCCCCCGCAATCTTGGGTGAGGGTGGCGATGTTAAATGCCCCAACGGTCGGGATGATGACTTGGCATTGCCTCATCCCCGGCGATCGACACATCCTCGCGTGTTCGGCCGTAGCCCTTGATTGCCACCGATAGGGCAAGGGCGGCTTCGGTGTAAGCCTACCACGACCGATTCCTTAGCCTCAAAGTGCGGTGGTTCAGCCGACATAGTTCACGTGTCAGTCTCACACCCTATGTCGGTGACACCGATCCGAGATTTAGTTAGGCGTGGTGGATCGGACATGGGCGCTTGCCACTAGACCCGGCACCCCCATAGTCTGCAGAGAGCACGCGAAGGCGCGCGCTTACGCTCATTCTGGCCGCCGACCGAGAGCTCCTCCGGATCTTGAGCTAGTGCACCTTTCGTATCGACAAGAGACAAAGCCGAGGCCGGGACTCGTTTCTCGTATAGGGCGTATTGTGTGGTGGATTTATTTCCGGACTAAGACCACGAGTTGGCATCCGAGGTCCAAGTGTGGACTTAAGCTATGTGCTCTATTCTCGTGTTTATATTCATAGCTTGCATACACTCACCTAGATGACCATGTGCATCGTATTGTACCCCGGTTGGGGGGATTCTTATTGAGTAATTCGTTACTCACCTTTATTTTGTGGTTTTCCACAGTAACCAAGGTGCGAGACAGGATGGTGAAGGAGGAGCTGTGATCATGGGAACTGCTTGCCGTCTCTACGATCTTTTATTTCTATGACTCTTGTCTTCTATTTTTCCCCGAATGCATGTAGTCGGGCACTGAGCCCCTAGGATGTTTTTCAATGTTTTGTGGATTCCGCTTTATTGAATTTGAGGATGTTTCAAATGTTTTAATAAATCTCTGATCGAGTGTACGTTTTGGAAATGTATTTGCCTTGAAACAGTGCTTGGAGACAGGGGCAGTTTCAAACAAACCATCTTGATTTACGATTGAATCTCTTTTGTTTTTAATTGGGAATCAAAACCTATCTCGCATATTGTTCTTTACTTTGAATGCATGCATTGGGGTAAAGACCTAATTTGAGCCCTTTTTGGGTCGGGTCTTTACAACCACCCGGGGCATTCGTGTGACGATTCTCGACAGGGGACCTCGTCCCGGTGATCGATTGAGGTTAGGCCACCATCATGCCCTTCAACCGTGTTGCCGGAGAGGGTGTAGGGGCAAGCGAGTCTCGAGAGGTGCACCGGAGCCGCTTTTGTGGAATCTATGAGGGCTCTTATGGTTGGGTTGCTAGCCGACCAGAGGGAGAGAAGCAGAGAGAAACGCAAGCTTGGTTAGCTGCAGCAGAGGAGGAGTCCCGCGTTCGAGATCAAAGAATCGACCGAGTTGGTTCAAAGAGAGGATGCAGCGCCACCAAGACCGCCAGACTCGCAGAGCCAATTGTGAATGAGGCCGTTATGGCGGAAGGTGCTGAGGATCTAGGCAAGTGGTGAAGGATTTTGTGAAATGGAAGCCGGAGAAGTTTAGTGCCCTGGGGAACCATTGGTAGCGGCCACGTGGGGTGTGCTGAGTTAGAATATACGTTTATGGTAATGGAGTGTCTCGAGGTGCAATGAGCTCGATGTGCGACTCACGTATTAGCAGAGTCTGACTAAGTGGTGGTGGGATTCCACCTTAAGTGAGAGACCGGCTGGGTCTCCACCTGCCACCTGGGAGTTCTTCAAGGCGGAGTTCAAGGCAAAATTTATCAGCGAAGAAGCCCAAGAGAAGATGATTGAGCTGTTTTCAAACCTTAAGAGGGTCGACTCGATCGAGGTGTACGAGAAGAAGTTCTCAGTATGGATACTTCGCGCCACAGTTGATTTCTACCCCGGAACTGAAGATCAGGAAGTTTATTGCGGGTTTGAGACAGGGAGTGTCTCAGGATGTTAGGGCACAGGCCCCAGAAACGTTTGCCAAGATAGTACAGTTGGCAACAATTTATGATGGGAAGTATCCTCCGGAGCAGGTTGTTAGTACCGTAGTGTCTAAGGCCCCAGTGTACTCGGGCCAGAAGCGCAAGTTTGACTCAGGGAGCAATGTCCGGGGCGGTGGCGCCCTGTGGTTCTTATCATGGCGAGAGACCAAGATCGAGATCGAAACGGATCGGCCCGCCAACAGGGCGTAGGGAGGCCGCCACCAGATTGTAAATCCCGCGGGAAGCAAAGATTGGGGACCCCGTGGTGGTAACCCTAGGGCTTGTTTCAATTGTGGAAAGGAAGGGCAAGGGCCCGGGCGCACTTTGCCAGGCAAGTGGTGGCACAAACAAATTTCAAAGAGTGAGGAAGAGTATATGCTACGACTCGCCAGAGGTCGAGAGAGCCGGACCCAGCATGGTGTACGCTCCTAGTTCTTGATCACCTCGCCTTTGTGTTGTTTGATTCGGGTTCCACCCATTCGTTTGTTTCTGCTATTTTTGCTGAGCTTGCTTGCATGAATTTAGAGCCTCTAGGTTTTGAGTTGTCTGTCGCTACTCCCTCGGGAACTAGTATGGCTAGCCAGCTGTATAGTAAGGGACGGTCGATCACAGTGTATCGACTGACTCTGCAGTCACCCTCATTGTGTTAGCTATGAGCGGTTTTGATGTGATCCTCGGCATGGATTGGTTAGCCGAGAACCACGCTATGATTGACCGTCGTTGTTTAAGGAGGTGGTGTTCAGCCGCGGTAGGCCTACCTTTAAATTTCGGGGCACCCAGAGTGGGGTGTGTCCGCCGGTGATTTCGGCGATTAAAGCTCACGTTTGTTGTTAGCTCGAGGAGCTTGGGGTTTCTTAGCTAAGTTGATCTGGGAGAACCGTGACCCACTATCTCGTCGAGGTGCCCATAGTGCGAGGAGTTTGCGGATGTTTTTCCCGAGGAGTTGCTCGCCCGCCGCCAAGAGGGAGGTGGACTTCTCAATAGAGCTTGAGCCGGGACTCGCCCTATCTCGAAAGCTCCTTATCGCATGGCACCAGCAGAGTGAAAGAGTTAAAAGAACAGTGCATGGAGATGCTTGACAGAGGATTTATTAGGCCGAGTGTGTCCTCGTGGGAGCACCCGTCTTTGTTTGTTAAGAAAAGGATGGCTCGATGCGCCTATGCATCGATTACGTGGAATGAACAAGGTAACCATTAAGAACAAATACCCGCTGCCTCGTATCGATGACCTGTTTGACCAGCTCCAGGGAGCTTGTGTGTTTTCGAAGATTGACTTGAGGTCGGGCTACCACCAGTTGAGGATTCGGGATGCAGATATTCCCAAGACATCGTTCAGGTCGAGGTATGGGCATTATGAGTTCGTAGTCATGTCTTTCGGACTGACGAACGCCCCAGCTGCATTCATGGACATGATGGACAGAGTGTTCAAGGCATTCTTGGACCGCTTTGTCATCGTGTTCATAGATGACATTCTTGTGTACTCTAAGTCTAAGGAGGACCATGCCTCGCACCTAAGGCAGATTTTGGCAGCCTTGCGCGAGAACAAGCTCTATGCGAAGTTCTCAAAGTGTGACTTTGGCTCGAGGAGGTAGCATTTCCGGGACACGTTGTGTCTAAGGAGGAGTGGTCGTGGACCCTTGAAGGTAGAGGCCGTTAGTTCGTGGGCGGACCGACGATCGCGGATTTGAGATTCGTAGCTTCTCGGTCCGGCGGATATTACCGACGCCGTTCAAAATTTTTCCGCTATAGCCGCCCGCTTACTCGATTGACGAGGAAGGGTGTTGATTTCGTTTGGGATAGGAAGTGCGATGAGAGTTTTGCGAAACTAAAGAGCAGCTTTGACGCCCGCCGGTGTTGGCGGTTCCGGAGGGGACTGGGGTTTCGTGGTGTCTGATGATGCCAGCAAGTTTGGTTTGGGATGCGTTCGATGCAACACGGTAAGGTGATAGCATACGCCTGCAGCGATTGAAACCGCACGAGCAGCAATTACCCGACTCATGATATGGAGTTGGCGCGGTAGTCTTTGCACTTAAGATTTGGAGGCACTACTTGTATGGGGAGAAGATTCAGATTTTCTCGGATCACCAAAGCCTCAAGTATTTCTTCACTCGAAGGACTGAACATGAGGCGAGAGGAGGTGGTTGGAGCTCGTGAAGGATTACGACCGTGAGATCTTGTATCACCCTCGAAAAGCAAATGTTGTGGCTGATGCACTAAGTAGAAAGGCCTCGTGATCGGCAACATTGGCAAACCCCAAGAGTATCATCGGGGAAGGATCTCGAGAGGCGTAAATAGCAGATGTTGTTAGGGGATGTTACCGCCGGTGGTAGCTCGATTGACCATCCAAAATTTCTTCGATAAGGCAAAGGATTATCGATGACCCGGTGAAAGATCCTAAGTTAAAAAGTTTGTATGAGAGGGTTCAGTGATGGTGACTTCGACTTTGTGATACTTGCGGATGGGGGTCCGAGATATAAAGGTCATTGTGTGTTCCAAACCTGATGCCTGTGTTCATGACAGAGTTATTGACCGAGGCTCACACCTCGCCTTTTTCTTGGCACCTGTGGGGTAACAAGATGTACCAAGATCTTAAGCAGACTTTTTGGTGGATGGGGATGAAAAGGAGATTGCCCGGTTCGTTAGTCGGTGTCTCACCTGTCAACAGTGAAGGCGCCAGCAGAAAGCAGCAGAGTTTGTTGCAACCGCTCTGGGTGCCACAGTGGAAGTGGGAGGAGATCACCATGGATTTTATCTCGGGTTTGCCCAGGACTCCTAGAGGATATGCACAGATTTGGGTGGTCGTTGATAGGTTGACTAAGAGTGCCCATTTCATTCCGGCGGGATAAACTACACCGTGGAGCAGTGGGCACAACTGTTCCTTGAGCAGATAGTGAGGTACCACTGAGTGCCGCTTAAAATTATCTCCTATCGGGATTCCCGTTTTACATCACGGTTTTGGAAGGCCATTCAGGCGAGTTTGGGCGCGAGTGCGGCTACAAAGATGACCTTCCACCCACAGCACCGATGGCGGCGACCGAGCGGGTAAATCAGATCTTAGAGGATATGTTGCGAGCCTGCGTGTTGGATTTCCCGGCAGTTGGGACCAGTACTTGTACTTGATGGAGTTTGCCTACAACAACAGTTTTCAGTCGACCATTCAGATGGCACCGTTTGAGGCGTTGTATGGTAAGCGCTGCAGATCCCGCCTTACGGGAAGAGGTTGGTGACCGGCAGTGTTAGGCCCGAGTTGCTTGGTGACCAATGAGGTTGTCCAGTAAAATCGAGCTCGTATCTTGACCGCCCAAAGCGAGCGGAAGAGCTACGCCGATGTTAGGCGTAGGGAGCTGGAGTTTGAGGTTGGCGGCATGTTTTCCTCAAGGTAGCTCCGATGCGAGGGGTCCCGAGGTTGGTAAAAGGGGAAAGCGAGCCCAGGTTTGTTGGACCTTTCGAGGTCCTTGAGAGGATTGGGGTTGTGGCCTATCGGTTAGCATTGCCGCCGCCCTTGGCTGCGGTGCATAGTGTGTTCCACGTTTCGATGCTCCTCCAAAGATATGTGGCAGATCCTTCGCACGTCATAGATTTTGAGCCTTTACTGGTTGAACCATGACACGAGCTTTGAGGAGAAACCCATAAGGATCCCCGGCATTTGAGAAAAAGGTTTTGAGGAACCGAGCCATTGACCTAGTGAAAGTGCGTGGCGGAATCGGGGAGTTGAGGAAGCTACTTGGGAGTTGGAAGGGAGATGAGGAGGAGTTACCCAGAGTTGTTTTAGGAGCAGCGACTTAGGGACGGAAGTCTTCTAAGGAGGGAGTATTGTAATGGCCGGTTTTCACTAAATGTAAAATAAGGTTCCCTTTTATATTTTTTTAGTTTGGGAGGAGCTGTTGGAAGGACTCGAACCCTTGGCCTAAAAAGGGGTTTGGAAGCTTGGGTTTAAATAAGGAAAATAAACGATCACCAGGGGGCTCGAAGGAGAGTCTTGGGAAGGCCATATGAGATTCCCAAGTCTATGTAAGTTAAGGAAGGAATTATATTTAAGGAGAAAGAAAAGAGAAAAAATAAAAAAAAAAGAACCCAAAACCCTAGACTTCTCCTTCACCTCGCCCAAGACGCCCACACCGCCGCCGCCGTGCTCACCCACACACCGCCGCGCGTGCCTCGCCCTGTGCCGCCGCCCAATGCCCTCGCTGCTGCCGCCGCGACATCGCGACGCCTCGGCCGACCATCGCCAGACCGCACCGAGCCACCGCCTACCAGATCGCGGCGAGCGGCCGCCTCGCCACCGCCGCAACAAACCAGCCTCCACTGCACGGATCGCCCAGCGCAGACCGCCGCCAGAAGCGCGCTCGCGCCAAAGACGACACCACCCAGCGCTGCGTCGCGCGCCGCGACGCTCAGATCGCACCGCGCGTCGCGCGTGCCGTGCCGCTTCGCTCGTCCGCGCGCCGCCAAGCGCTGCGCTGTCCTCTCGCGCGCAAGCCAGCGCCAGCGCTCGTCCCTGCCTGCGCGCCAATACGCCAAGCAAGCGCCGAGAAGCGCCAGTCTGCGCGCCAGCGCCCTGGCTGCCGCGCTAGCAACACAGCGTGTCCTTGCCGCTTGTCGCCGAGACGAGTGCCTTCTCGGTTGGTAAATTCGAGCCTCCACCCTTTGGACTTCCCGATTTTAGATGTCGTTTATTAATTAGGATGTTTTATTACTTGTTTAGGTTGCTCGAGTTCGCTTAAAAGCTCGAGGGTCGTTATTTGATTCGGGATAATTAACCTCCACTTATTTCGGTAAGGATTCTTACAGGGGTTGTGTGGACCGCGAATAGTTGATAGCACGACATCAGTAATTATATGAGTTTCTAGTGATAACTTTCATGTTTTCTTTTGATTCATGTTCGTGACATGTTTACATCCCGTTGAGTTCCATGTTAGGCTTTCCTATCTTGATAGAACCATCTTTGCCTATTGTATGTTGCTAGATTCAAGTTACGGTTAGATGTGTGATGTATAGTATAGAGGGCCGTAGAGGTAACTAGTTTGGGGTCCCGCTCGGGCAAGACCCGATGGACATCTGAAGGTGTAAGGCCCGATGGGCATCCTAAGTGTGTAAGGCCCCACTGGGCATCACTGAATCTGTAGGTGTAAGGCCCTACGGGCATCCTAGGTGTGTAAGGCCCACTGGGCATCACTGAGTCTGGAGGTGTAAGGCCCTATGGGCATCCTAGGTGTGTAAGGCCCACCGGGCATCACCGATCATCGAAGGTGTAAGGCCCGATGGGCTTCCTAAGTGTGTGTAAAGGCCCCACCGGGCATCACTTGTGTCCTAAGTGTGTAAGGCCCCACTGGGCATCACTGAGTCCTAAGTGTGTAAGGCCCCACTGGGCATCACTGAGTCCTAAGTGTGTAAGGCCCCACTGGGCATCACTGTGTCCTAAGTGTGTAAGGCCCCACTGGGCATCACTGAGTCCTAGATTGTGTAAGGCCCGAAGGGCATCCAAGCGTAGGACTTAGGAGTGACTGTTGATGGGAGCCCTTGAATAGGCTCGCCCTAGAAGTAGCTCATAGCCTAAGCCAGCCGTTCGTGCTCTAAGTCTTTGTATGGTTGCCTGTCCCGTGTGCTAAATGAGATGATTTCGTATTGTACCCCGATTGGGGATTCTTACTGAGTAACTTGTTGCTCACCCTTATTTTCTCGTGGCTTTCCACCGTGTAACTTGGGACAGAGGTTGGATGGCTAGGAGGAAGCGGCTCGATGATCATGGATAGTCGACTGGTCGCACGCGTTTCTTTAAATGTTTTCCTTAATGATTTAGCATGTAGTGGGACTTGGGTCCCTAGGAAAAAGCACTCAAACTATTTTATGTTCTCGCATCTGTTTTCCTTTGAATTGTTTTAAGAAAGTACCGATCGAGTCATTTACTGTTTTATTTAATTGAAATCATGGTTTTGTTTTAAAAGTGTTTATTGCAAAGCTTTAAACTTCCGACTCTGAATGATGTTTATAATCTTAATCATGCATGCTAAGTATGGACTTTAGGTTAGAGACCATTTTCTTGGGTCGGGTCCTTACACCTCGGGCCAACCAACACACAACAGGCAGGCATCGGCATGCATGGTCGGGCCGGGCTGGCTCTGGCGCAGCGCCTGGGGCGCGACGAGCCGGGCGAAACAAGGGCGCGCTGAGCTCGAGCTCGGCTCGAAGCTAGGCGGCGCGCGGCGTGGCTCGGCACATGGAACGGCGTGCCGGCGCGAGCGACACGATGCGCTACAGGGACGCGCGCGGGGCGACACGACGCGACGGCTACAGGGCGCACGGGCTAGGCACGGTGAGCTGCTGAGGGCGCGCGACTTCGGACAGTCGCGTGGCGCTCGGACCTGGGCGACACGGGGCCTGGCGAGGGGAGCGAGCGACGCGGGGGGCAGGGCGACTCAGGTGCACTCTGCTCATGCATTGGTCGGGCGACGCGACACAAGGCGAGCAGGGGCTGGGCTCGGCGCGACTTGGGCGGCTAGGGCTTGGGTTGGCGAGCTGGGCGGGTAGGCTGGGCGACCAGAGGGCTGGCTCGGGCTGGAGGAGAGAGAGAGAGAGAGAGAAAAGGGGAAAATGGGAAAATGGGGAAAAAAGGGAAAACTGGGATTTTTATCCTATTTTTCCATCCTTATCCATTTTATCCAATTTTTAAATAAGCCTTAAAATCCTTAAAATCCCATTTCCCAGCTTCCTCCTTCGAGGCTCGACTGAAGCAACCTTTTCCAATAAATAAAACTCACTTAAATCCAACTCCCAAATCAACACTAAGGGCCCGGGCTTGAATCCCAATGGAAGCACTCAAACAACAATGATTTTGCCAAAACACAAAATCACAACTGAACTTCCAAACGAATAGCCCAAACATCTCGGGACTCGCAACCTACAACAAACAAGCCTCGACAAAGGCAGGAGCTGCCTCGGGATCCTGAAAATCCACAAATCCTGGCCAGGGAGCCAAAAGACCAAAATACCCCTAAGGGTCAAAACAGCTCTAACGGCCCAACCAAACAACTGAATCTAAACTGGAAGCACCTCGAAACCGGAATAGAAAATTGGGCCGTTACAATACTCCCTCTTTATAAGACTTTCGTCCTCGAAAGTCCTAAGACGAAACAGCTCTAGGAAATCTCAACTGATTCCTAGCCAACTGAACTTCTCGACTAAGACAACATTAGCCCTCTTCGAGAACCGAACCCTCTTGTGTTCTCAAAGGCTCAACGCCACAATGCTATCCAGTCTGCCACAAACTATCTCATCATCGAAACGAGGAACACAAAAAAAATTACACTGCTGCCAAAGACGGGGCAAGGCTAACTGAAAGGCCACTGCTCCGATCCGCTCAAGGATCTCAAAAGGCCCTACAAACCTGAGGCTCAATTAAAACCCTGCTAAACCAACACAGAACACCTCTCTACGGTGTTACTCTTAGCAAACTTGCAGACTGGCCACAAGCTCCAAAGCTCAACGCCACGCACTGGCATAACTTCTCTGAATGCTCACAGCTGTTAACAAACAGCCTCAACACTACACCATGCGGGCCAAACAACTGAACCTCTCAGGTTCCAGAAAACTAAACGACCTACTCTTACTTCACATTCGAACCACCAACTGGCGATTCATCCTAAAGGCAAAATCCAGGCACAGGCTCCACTCGGCCAAGCCAACAAACTGGAGCCTCTCAACGGCCGAACGCAAACTTTTCAATGCAAACCTACCAGCAACTGGCCTAAGAGAACATTGCCAGGCAAGGAAACAACCAACATTCCTCTCATGGAAATCTTGGGTAGCAAGGACTAAACCATCACAGGGCTACCTGCAACTCAACAGCTTGAGGATAGCAACTCAAGGGCTTTACCAACCAATGCCACGGCACCTCTGTGCCAACCCTCTCAAATGTGGCTCAGCTAAACGCCAACTGCTAAAGCACAACAACTAGGAGCAAAGCCCGAGAAGGGCTTGCTCAGCAGAAACTCAAACCAAGCTCATAATGAGCAAAGCTCGCCTCCAAGCTACCACTCAACTCTTAAGTCCAACTGGCTACTCAAAGGACTTCCTCCTTTTAGCCTAGGCCTAACTCATCTTGCGACTAGAAACTCCAAACTCTGAACATCGCAAGGAATACGAACTGATGAGGCTATCTCCAAAGATAATACTCGAGGCTGGCATCCATGGTGCAACTCAACCACCATGGAAACTAGGTGTAACGGCCCAGTTTTCTATATCGGTTTCCCAGGAGTTTTCGGGACATTATGCGGATGTTCGGATGGGCCGTTAGAGCTTTTTAACCTTTAAGGGTATTTTGGTATTTTGCTCCCCGGTCAGAGGTTGAGAATTTTCAGGGCTTTAGGGTCATTTCGGCCTTCGTTGAGACTTGATTAATGTTGGTTGCAAGACCCAAGGAGTTGGGGTTAGTTGATTAGAAGTTCGGAGACATTCCGGTTGATAGCAAAATTAATTGGAATTTAATTGGTCCCATTGAGATTTGAACCCTTGCCCTAATGGTGAAATTGGAGTTTTTAGAAAAAGAAGATTTAGTTAAAAAGAAAAGAATTTCTTTATGGGACCCGCAAGAGAAAGCCTTGGGAAGGGATTTTAGACCCATTTAAATTAGGAAAAGGAAAAGAAATCCTATTCCCCTTGTTTTGGAAAAATCTATCTCTCTCTCTCTCTCTCTCTCTCTCTCTCCTTGCCGAGCCCCTCACCAAGAAACCAAACCCTAGCCGCTCACCGCCCGCCCGCCACGCCGCATCAGATCGCACCACCCACCGCCCACCACGCCGCGCACTGCATCAAGCAAAGATGCCCCATGCCCAGCGCGCCCAGACGCTCTGATCGCCCATACGCCAGCGCGCCCGATCGCAGATCGCTTAGCCCAGCCCAGACGCTCGCGCGCTGTTCCGCACTGAGCCGCTTCAGATTCGCCATGGCCGCTCCGCTTTGTCGCCGCCCACGCGTCGCCACGCCGCTTCGCCGCGCCGCCAGACGCGTCGCTCACCGCGCCCCCTCTCGCAGACCCGACGTCTCGCCTTGCCGCGCCCGCCCGAGCTAACGCCAGCGCCAGCCTCGCCGGCGCCGCCCCTGGCGCCCAGCCACGCGGCCAGCGCCAGCCTTGCCCCCTTGTCACGAGACCCCGTGCCTTCTCGGTTGGTAATTCCCAAACCTATCCCTTGTAGATTTTTAAGTCTGGTCTGTGATATTTATTTAGGATGCTTTTAAAATGCTTAGGTTGCTCGGTTTCGCTTTAAAGCTCGAGGGTCATTATTTGATTGTGAAGGTTATTTACGCTCGTTTGCGTGTAAGGATTCCTTACCGTGGTTGTGTGGACCTCGCGATGCTTTCTTGATTGTGCCTTATATGCATGTTTACTTTTATGGACATGATTAGTGGATAGGATGACTTGTGATTGCATTCCCGCTAGCATGTTTGCTTGTTTGTACATGTTAGTGCCATGCTAGGATTGTTCTTCCAAAGATGCTTGAGATTCCGCTTTAAGTTCGTAGTATCATGCTAGGTTATGTATGATTGATGATGATTATGTATGTTTAGCCAGAATCGTTTACTCTATACTCTAGCTAGTGTGTTAGGTGTCATCATCTAGAGGTGAGAGCGGACATAACGCACCTTGTCCCCATTTGGTCGGGAGTAGAGCGAAGCATAACGCACATTGCTTCCCCGGCGCAGATGATGTGGATTTAGCTACCACATCGGCATAAGCCTAGTTTGTAGCCGACTAGAGCGGAACCCCGCCAGCGGTGCAAGCCCGCCTTGGCCGGTTCTTAGCTTCAGTCGGGTGGTACAGCCGCAGATGAGTGCCGAGGGGCCGCGCACTCGTGTTCGGTGACACCGCTTCCGAGTCTTAGGCATGCGCACCGCCCCGCGTAGTTTGTACCTTAGGCCCCACATTTACGCGGGTTGCAAAGAAGATGCGGTGTGCGCAAGACACGCTTTAGTCGCCGGTTCGGAGAGCTCCCGGGCTAATGTTCGTGAGTACACCGTTCCTTCTGTTTAGAGCCGACTT
The DNA here is from genome assembly GCA_036507275.1 of Sicyos edulis. Lineage (NCBI taxonomy): Eukaryota > Viridiplantae > Streptophyta > Magnoliopsida > Cucurbitales > Cucurbitaceae > Sicyos > Sicyos edulis. The sequence goes on from CM071847.1 coordinate 20,210,039, forward strand.
GGGTACTCTCCCGATAGTCCAGTTATAAGAAGCGAGGGTAAGAGGCCCTTGAGGACACCCATTGGGATTGGCTTTTGAGTCGATCATATGGTCGAGGGAGAAAGACCCTCGAGGGTGTCGGACATCTTTGGGATCGGTTTTGAGCTGATCAATTGGCCGAGGAGAAAGACCCTCGGAGATGTCCGGGATTGGTTATGAGAGCCAATCATTAGGCGGAAGAAGGAGACTTCCGAGGATTCCAGATTCTCGCCTTGTAAGCTCGTTGAGCTATGATCCGTGTTGGTAATCATTTGCATGTATACTAGGGTGCTAGATGATTGATGTATCGTATTGTACCCGGTTAGATTCTTACCGAGTATGTTTATACTCACCCTTATTTCTCGTGGTTTTCCACCTGTAACTTGGGACAAAGACCGGACGGCTAGCGGAGGGAGTTGAATGATCATGGGAGCCGCCGGCACTCTGTCTTTATTGTTTGCATATTTGTTCGGCATGTAGATGGACAGAGTCCTAGGGAAACATTATAAAAAGTTGTTTGAACTGCTTTTGAATGTTTTTATATATCGCCAAAGCTTGTTTTACTTCGTTGGTCTTTCTTAAACAAAATTGTTGATTATGTTTTAAGCATTCCCCGTTTCTAAATGTTTTGAAAGGTTTTAAATATGAGCACTAAACCGCTTGATGAAGTATTTTAACTTGCATGCTGAGTGAGAACCTAGGTTTAGGACCGTATTTTGGGTCGGGTTCTTACACTAGGGGTTCTTCAAACCCCAAAGAACCAACAACTTTCCAGCAACAACTCAACTCTTAAACTGCTGGCCTTCGCCCTTGCGGGGACAAACAACTTTTCGCTTGCTAACAACACAATGCAAGGACCCTCTCGCTGGGCTAACCGCCGCGCTACTCTGATCAACTACACAACTCAGGAGCTAAGCTGACTCCTTCTAAACGGGAACGATTTCCCAGCAAGCAAACTCTGAAGGGCAGCGAACTTCACACACGCTCGCTGACTAGCTCAAACCCAAGAGTAACAACAACCAACTCTCTTGGAAGCAATACCCAAGGGAAAACCTCAACCGATTGGACCACCAACCCATAACTAGCAGAACTTACTCAACCACCGAGGGAGGGGTCAACTCCCAAAACATCCTGACTAGAACAAGTCCTCAGGGCAATGCCCTCTTACTCGAACCGAGCTAGCTCTTGAAACAACAAGAGAACCAAATCTTGGTCAACACCAAGCACCAACTAGCCACCACACCGGAACCAATCCGGACTCTACTCCAAACAAGCACTAGCTAGCTAGACTACCAAGTCTACCAGCAACTCACCCGAGGAACACTGCCTGGGTCTGACTGAGCTATGGAGAGGATCTCCACAACCTAGGGATCCTCCGATCACCCTCCGACACACACGGTCGTCAAACGATCTAACAGACAACCGGCTACACGGGCACAACCCTCTCTAGCATCTCAACTATGCTGGCCAACACCAACTTGAAATCCAAGAGGACCGAAAATGCTACAGAATGCGTCATCCTCCTACTCAAAGCATCAACCACAACATAGCTTCTGCCCAAGGTAAGGATCCGAACAGCTCTCTTAGCCATGACGATCAGAAACTACGCGGCTTTGCTACCACCGCTCTTGTTCAGTACCAACTGTACTCTGACCAGGACAAGGCTCAACTAGCAAAACTTGCTTAAACAACAACCCGGCTACAAGCACAGTATCCTTACAACCAAAGCTAGGGCACTTGCCAAGAACTAAAGCCTTGACAACTCAAAGACTGAGCACTAGTTGCTCATCACGAACATCTCGTGGTTCTCCAAACATACACCACGGAACGAGCTACACAATAGTACACCGGGGTGTACAGCTCCAACTTGATTCCTTAAGATCCAATGCCAACAAGGACTCTCACACAAGGCAGCTTTTGCCTCCAATAGAGCCACTACTAACAAGGGAGCAACAATAGTCCAAACCCACTCGGGGTCGACTCACCACGGAAAGCCACATTGGCCAACTCACTCTTACAAGAGCGTATCCATACCAAGCTAACATACCTCAAGCTAATGTGCCCACTAAACGTGCTCCGATCAACCATCGAACTCATGGCTCTAACACTGGATCAACCACGCATCCATCGATGCCAACACTTGTAACGGCCCAGTTTTCTATTTCGGTTACCCAGGTGATTTCGGGTCATTATTCGGATGTTCGGATGGGCCGTTAGAGCTGTTTTAACCCTTAGGGGTATTTTGGTCTTTTGCCCCTGGCCGTGGTTTTGTGGATTTTCGTGATTCCGTGGTCATTCCTGCCTTTGTCGAAGCTTAATGGTTGTTGGTTGCAAGACCCGAGAGGTTTGGGCAAGTTGTTTGGAAGTTTGGAAGTATTTTTGAAAATGGCAAAATTATTTATAATTTTTGGTGCTTCCATTGGGATTTGAGCCCTTGCCCTAAATGGTCTTTGAGAGTTTGTAGGAAATGAGAGTTTTATTTTTTAAGTAAGTTTGCTTGGGCCGGGTTTTGAAAGTGGATGCTTTGGGAAGGGATTTTAGGCCTTTTAAATTAGGAAAAAGAAGGAAAAATCAAGAAAATCCCTCTTCCCCTTGTTTTGGCAAGATTTTCTCTCTCTCTCTCTCTCTCTCTCTCTCTCTCTCTCTCTCTCTCTCTCTCTCTCTCTCTCTCTCTCTCTCTCTCTCTCTCTCTCTCTCTCTCTCTCTCTCTCTCCTAGCCGACCTCACCAAGAACCCAAACCCTAGCCGCTAAGCCCAGCCGCCATGCCCAGATCGCACCAGCCTGCACATCCCTGTCGAGCCAGCCGCACCACCAGACCGCCCAAATGACCATGCCCAGATCGCACCAACCCAGTGTCGCCTGCAGCGGCCGCTCAGCCCAGCGCTCCCAGGCGCCTGCATCGCCCATGCCCAGCAGCGCGCCCGATCGCCTTTGCCTCGCCCAGCCAGACGCGCTGCGCGCGTTCCGCACTGCACCGCCCAGACGCGCAAGCGCGCGCGCTCTCGCTTCGTTGCCGCCCGGCCGCCGCCGCCGCGCGCCCGGCCAGCGTGTTCGCTCGCTGCGGCACCACGTCTGCGTGCGTGCCGCTCGTCCGGTCCGCCACCCGTAGCCGCTTGCTCCTGTCGCGTCTGCGCGCAACCTAGCACCAGCGCCCTTCCTGCCGCGCGCGCGCCAGCCACGCCCGCTAAAGATAGTGCCGATAGCGCCAGCAGAGCGCGGTGCAGCGCCAGCGCCAGCGCGCGCCTGCTTGTCCTTGCTGACGGACGACTGCCTTGCCCGTGCGGGTTGGGGCGTGGCCTTGTGTCTTCTCGGTCGGTAATTCCGAGACTTTTTCCTTTGGGCCCCTAGGCTATTGGCGCTGTTTATTTAATTAGGTTGTTTTTATTAAAATGCTTAGGTTGCTCGGTTTCGCTTTAAAGCTCGAGGGTCATTATTTGATTGTGAAAGTTATTTCGCTCGTTTTCGTGTAAGGATTCTTACCGTGGTTGTGTGGACCTCGCGATGCTTTCTTGAATGTGCCTTATATGCATGTTTACTTTTATGGACATGATTAGTGGATAGGATGACTTGTGATTGCACTCTTGCTAGCATGTTTGCTTGATTGTACATGTTAGTGCCATGCTAGGATTGTTCTTCCAAAGATGCCCGAGATTCTCGCTTTAAGTTCGTAGTATCATGCTAGGTTATGTATGATTGATGATGATTATGTATGTTTAGCCAGAATCGTTTACTCTATACTCTAGCTAGTGTGTTAGGGCTGTCATCATCTAGAGGTCGAGAGCGGACATAACGCACCTTGTCCCCACCGGTCGGGAGTAGAGCGAAGCATAACGTACATTGCTTCCCCGGCGTGCCGATGTGGATTTAGCTACCACATCGGCATAAGCCTAGTTTGTAGCCCGCTAGAGCGGAACCCCCGCCAACGGTGCAAGCCTGCCTTGGCCGGGTTCTTAGCTTCGGTGGTGAGTACAGTTTGCCGCACAGATGAGTGCCGAGGGCCTCGCACCATCGTGTTGGTGACACCGTTTCGAGTCTTAGGCATGCGCACACGGCGCGTAGTTTGCCCTTAGGCCCCGCATTTACGCCGGTTCACAGAAGAGCATCACGTGTGCGCGCACACGCTTTAGTCATGGTTCGGAGAGCTCCCGGGCTAATGTTCGTGAGTACACAGTTCCTTCAGTTTAGAGCCGGACTTGGGTACTCTCCGATAGTCCAGATTTATAGCGAGGGTAAGAGGCCCTTGAGGACACCCATTGGGATTGGCTTTTGAGCTGATCATATGGTCGAGGGAGAAAGACCTCGAGGGTGTCGATCATCTTTGGGATCGGTTTTTAGTGATCAATTGGCCGAGGGAGAAAGACCTCGGAGATGTCCCGGATTGGTTATGAGAGCCAATCATTAGGCCGGAAGTAGGAGACTTCCGAGGATTCCAGATTCTGCCTTGTAAGCTCGTTGAGCTATTATCCGTGTTGGTAGCTGTTTGCATGTATACTAGGGTGCTAGATGATTGATGTATCGTATTGTACCGGTTGGGAGATTCTTTACCGAGTATGTTTATACTCACCCTTATTTTTGTGGTTTTCCACGTGTAACTTGGGACAAGACTGGACGGCTAAGCGGAGGGAGGCGATTGATCATGGGGAGCCGCCGGCACTCTGTCTTTATTGTTTGCATATTTGTTCAACATGTAGATGGACAGAGTCTAGGGGAAAACATTATAAAAAGTTGTTTGAACTGCTTTTGAATGTTTTTATATATCTTGGCTGAGCTTGTTTTACTTCGTTGGTTTTCTTAAACAAAGTTGTTGATTATGTTTTAAGCATTCCCCGTTCTAAATGTTTTGAAAGGTTTTAAATATGAGCACTAAACCGCTCGGTGAAATATTTAACTTGCATGCTGAGTGAGAACCTAGGTTTAGGACCGTATTTTGGGTCGGGTTCTTACAACACTACCCATACTAGGGTAACTCAAAGGGTAGCCGAATCATGCTACCATCAAATCTGGCTCACCAGCTCACAACACAGGCGCGAGAACTCGAACGCGCTAGCTCTTAACAACCTACATCATCCTTTGCACCCAACTCTCGGTGATCCTGAAATGCTTTTACTATCCCTCGAATGACCTCATACTTGTAGTTCTCTGACTACCACCGAGCTAGATCTCTTATGCAACCCAAATAGGTGCAACCTCAGGAAATGGGTACAAGACTAGTGGGGATGCTAAACTCCGGGCGGCCATGGAACCACCTGCACAAAAGTGCCAACTGGCCTGAATCTAGGCGTCCTCTCAAAGCTTGGTGCCAACAGGCACTACATCCTTTACAACATAAATCAGCCATAAACGAGCTTTATGCCCCTCTGAGGGAAGGGAAGGTCACACTCCAAGTGACGGGGCAATGGCACTTAACACAAGAGTCCCAATACTCGAGCAGACTAATCTCTGGCATCTCGCCTAACAGACATGCCACGGCCAACTCCTGCATCCCACTCGATGCTCAACAAAAGCTCAGGCCAACTCTTGCATCCCACTCGATGCTCAACAGAAGCTCAGGACAACTCCTCGGGTGGCAACAACTTGTTCCACATTTGGAACATGGAAATAAAAGAGTGCTCCACTCTACTAGCCCGCTAAAATCCACAGACGGATTAAACCCTGACAAGCAAACTCCACACTACACCATGGCTACGAGGGTACTAAGAGAACTAGCTGTAAAACGACAACAGGCTTGCAAGGGGGCAAAGATGTCTCTACATCTTCCTCAAGCCACTAACCCGGCAACTTGCCAATCAATCGAGCGACTGGTGGAGACTCTGCTAGTCCACCTCTCTCAAGGGACTTCCACCACCAACTGCTGTATCAAACAGCATAGGAACGACACACCTCAGCCTCTAAACAGCAGGGCATCCCAACACACGGATGCTAAACTCAATCCTGGCCAACCGCTTTACTACTAGCAGCAGGACTTCTAAAACATCAAGCTCTACAGGCTTCCACTTGCCAAACTGGGCGGCTCCATCAACGCCAATAATCTCATCCGCATAAACCTGCTGATCAAACCCTCCCGGGAACCTCCGGGGCTACAAGGGCAACTGGGGGTGTTTGCTGAAAAAACTCTGTTAGCTGGGCTATCTGTGCCCGGGACTCCTCACTACGCGCTACAAACTGCGCATGGGTCTCCGCTCTCTGATAGCTAAAGACCTGCCATCAAATCTCTCATGGCTGGAGCACACTCTGAGGCGTGCTAGCCTCTACCACCCCACTAGGCAACTCAACTGCCAGGGCCAAATCTAGCCTACGGGTCTAAACAACCCTGGACGCGGCCTCAACATCAACACGATCAGTCCAACTCCTCGGTCGGACATGCCAAGCGTCCCTGCTCCTCCACCCTCTCACTAGGGGAAAACCAACAACTGCGCCACAAGTGGCCTACGAGAGTCTAATCTCTGCCTCCCTCTAGAACTATGTCCCAGGGGCATCCAAATCTATCTGGATACCTCAACAAGCTACTATCAAACTGCTCGCACTGCGGAAAGTTGGCATGATGGCGCTCTAAGCCCAAACCAACAACGAGTCAGAACCTGCTCGTCTCCGCTCCACAACACTACACAAGGCATAAAAGCTAGATGAAAAGTATTGTAAATTCTTAACCCTTAGCTTAATGAACTCAAACAAACCTGACGGCCGTGGAGTGTTGATGATCATGGGAACAACAACCTACAAAGCAGGGTAGTCTACAGAATCTATGACTCTGTGCTCTCATACCAACTTGTAAGAACCCGACCCAAAACATACGGTCCTACACCTGGGTTCTCACTCAGCATGCAAGTTAAATATGATAACAAGCGGTTTAGTGCTCATATTTAAAAACTCTTCAAAACATATGAGAAGGGGGAACCCTTAAAACATAACCAACAATTTTCATTTAAGCAAAACCAAAAAAGTAAAACAAGCCTGGCCAGTGTTTATAAAAACATACAATACAATTTAAACAACTTTTTAACAATGTTCCCCTAGGACTCCTGTCCATCTACATGCTGAATAAACAATGCAATAACAATAAATGACAGACTGCCGGCAGCTCCCATGATCAATCAACTCCCTCCGCTAGCCCTCCTTATGTTGTCCCAAGTTAC
>CM071847.1:20217290-20322123 GCA_036507275.1 Sicyos edulis
AAAGGGGGCTCTAAATGGGCCTTTACCCCAATGCATGTAGTGAAAATAAAAGACATTATGAAAAATACATTTCTGATTCCAAGTAAAAATAAACATTCAACAACCAAAACATACATTTCTAAAAGCACACTGATCGTGAGATTTATTTAAACCATTAAAACAATCCACAAGTACCAATATGCCGAATCCATAAAACGTAAGAAAACATCCCGGGCCTGTGCCTGCCTACATGCATTCAGGGAAATAATAAAAAGTGAAGAGTCATGATAATTAAAATAAAACAATCGTGAGATGACAAAGAGTTCCATGATCACAGCTCCTCCTTCACCCATCCCGCTTCCCGCTTTTGATTACTCGTGGAAAACCACGTAATAAGGGTGAGTAACGAATTACCCAAAGAAGAATCCCCAACCGGGTACAATACGATATACATGATCATCTAGAAGAATGTATGCAAGCTATGAGAACAAACACAGAGCTGGAGCACATAGCTAAGTCCACACTTGACCTCTGATGCCATCTCGTGGTCTTAGTCCTGAAAATACCACAACACACTAAACGCACTATACGGAACAAGTCCCGCCACTGCTTAATCGCCGATACGAAAGGTGCACCGCTCAAGATCCCGAGGAGCTCTCCACCGGCGTCAGAATGAGCGTAAGCGCGCACCGCATGCTACCGCAAACTCGGGGGTGCCGGTCTAGTGGCAAGCCGCCCAGTGTCAACCACCATGCCTAACTAAATCTCCGATCGGTCACCGACATAGGGTGTGAGACTCGACACGTGAACTATGTCACCGTACCACCGCACTCCGAGGCTAAGGAACCGGCCGTGGTAGGCTTACACCAGAAGCGTCCTTGCTCTAACAGTGGCAATCAAGGGCTACGGCCAACACGCCGAGGACGTGTCGATCGCCGACGAGGCAATGCCAAGTCATCATCCCGACCGCTGGGGCATTTAACACCGCCACCCTCACCCAAGATTGCAGGCCTACCGGCTGGGATAGCTAATCCTCACTGGGTCCAAGGACGAGAACTGCGTCTCAACGCCCTGCCATAGATGCAAGATACTTTATGCATCGGGTCCTGATGATTCTATCTACCTCAATTCCCTAAACCTTAACAATAATAACGATTCAATCAATGCACCAATACGTGCTCATCGATACAAAGAACCTAGCATGATACTACGTACAAGAATGAGACATCGAACATGCTAGAATAGAACAACCTAGCATGGGCTAACATGAGAAACAATACAAGAGTTCATGCCACCAGAATTCGTAACAGAGCACCTAGGCTAAACATGCTAGTAAACATACACAGCATACAAAACAACAATCACAAATATACCAAGCAGGTCCACACAACCCCTGGTGAAGAAATCCTTACCTTGGCCTCCAAGACTTTACACACAAATCCTAAGTCATGAACAATCCCGAGCTAGCGAGCGGAACCTAGCAAACCAACAATAATCAAAGATCTAAAATATCTAAACAACAATAGAACAAAGCAAGCTCGGCTCGAACTCACGCGCGCGCGACGACACGAGCTTGGGGTCCGCCGCAAGCTGGCTCGGCAAGGTCGGGCGCTGGCCGCTACCGCACGGCAGTGGACACGCTACCGGTTGCGCGCTACCGCACGGCACGGACACGCTGCTGGCCGCCGCGCCGCACGGGCAGCAGTGGGCACGCGGCGCGCGGCGAGCGCTCGACGGCGGCGCGCGGGCGCCGGGCGCTCGGGCGAGGGCGCGGCGCGCGAGCAACTCGCAGGACGACGCGCGGGCGCGAATCGGCGGCGAGCGGGCGCGCGAGAGCGCTGCCCGGCAAGCTGACACGGCGAGGGCGCGGCGAGCGACGGGCGATCGCCGCGGGCGAACCGCGAGGCCGCTATGCGAATGTGTCCGGGCGCGGCGAAGCGGCTCGACCGACCGGGCGGGCGCGATGCGACAGGCCGGCTTCCGCCGATTCGGGCGTATGGCGTGGGCGCTCGACCGATCCGGGCGTGCGACAGTATCGGCTCGACCGACCGGGCGCGCGAGCTGGCCGGGATGATGGTCGCCTCCTCTCTACCGGGCCGCACAACACACACACACACACAACCCCTTTTTCTTACATTCGCCAACAAACACCCAAAAGAGAAGATGAAGAAGACGAAGACTTACCCGAATGATGATGATCGAACCCAAGGAGATGCAAGGATGAAGAACTCCTGCAAGGCTATGGAGATGGAGAGCTTGGGCGCCAAGAGGTGTTTTGGAGAATAAGATGGAATAACCTAATTCTATTTCATTTAACCAAATGCACCAAAACTCCAAACTCCAAGGTTAATTCTAAGATGTGATGCAGAAGAGCAACAAGAGCACCTAATGGCTCATTTGGCACACCTCTCTACAAGCTTCCAGAGACCCGGTTCAAACTACTACACAAAGACAAATTACTTTATTTTTACTTTTGCAACAAACCTTGCTCAAACCAAACCACAAACCTCCAAAAACCTACAAAACCATCCAATAATTTTAGTAGCCGAAAAGACACAAACGACTCATGACGGCCCGACTAAATTACCAAATTACCCCTAGGGCATACCGAAGACCGGAAGAAAACCTGGTCGTTACAATATTCCTCCTTTTATGACTTTCGCCCTCGAAAGTCCTTAAGACAGAAACACTCAGGTAATGCAACCTCATCTCGCCTTCCCGCCTCCCAAGTGGCTTCCTCGTAACCCCGATTCTTCCATCAACCTTTACTAAACGAATCTCGCGACACGCAACGCCTTGGTCTCAAAGGCAAGGATCCTCACCGGCTTCTCCTCGGTTCAAATCCTCATTCACCGCAAAGGCTCAAAGTCCACAATGTGCGACGGTCCGCACATACCGCCTCAACATCGATACATGGAAAACACTATGCACCGCCGATAGTGACGGAGGTAGGGCTAACCTGGTACAGCAACTCGCCAATCTCTCTAGGATCTCAAATGGACCAACAAAACGGGACTCAACTTCCCACGCTTACCAAACCTCGTAACACCTCGTGACGGAGCAACCTTAAGGAACACATGCCGACCAACCTCAAACTCCAATCTCGACGCCAACATCGGCAGAATCCTTCTCGCGCTCGCGCTTCCGAGCCACAACATACGAGCTCTAATCTTCTCAGACCGCACCATTGGTCAATCGCAGAATCTCGACCCAAAACTCGCTCATCACCAACCTCTTCCTGCAACACAGGGACCGATAACGCTACTATACAATGCCTCGAATGGAGCCATCCAATCGCCGATCGTAACTATTGTTATAGGCAAACTCCATCAAGCATGAGATCGTCCTAATCGCTCGGGAAATCCAAATACACAAGCCCTCAACATATCCTCGAATCTGATTCACTCTCTCACCGACCATCCGTCTCCGGGTGAAAAGTCAGGCTTTAAATCGCACTGCGGCTCAAACCCTTCTCGAGCGCCTGTAAACGAAGTGAACCGCGAGTCACGATCCGACACAATCCTCACCGGCACACCATGATAACGGATGATCTCGCTTCCAAAAACAACGCGCCCACTGCTCCACTCAGATAAGTGTCCCCTACCGGAATGAAGTGTGCGCTCTGGTCAAACGGCCGACTATCACCCAAATCGAGAGAACTTCCTGAGTCCTTGGCAAACCAGTGATATAAAGTCCATAGAGATCTCTTCCCATTTCCATCGGGGTACACTCGGGTCGCGAACAAACTCGCTGCCTTCGCTGGGTGCCTTCACTTGGTCGACAAGTGAGACACCTACCGACAAACTCGCCACATCTCTCTTCATCCCCATCCACCGTAAAGTCCGCTTAAGGTCTCGACATCTTGGTACCCCGGTGCCAAGCAAAAGGGGGAACAAGTGGGCCTCCGAGCAACTCGGCCAAACTCGCAATGTCCGAACACACAACCGCCTCTATAAGTCAACCCACCGTCTCGTGAATATACAAAGTCAAAGTCACCACAAGATCGACTCACAACCAATCTCTTAAGTGCGGGTCACCTAACCGGCCGTTTATAATCCGGCGCTGAATCGACGCACGAATAAATAATCGAGCTACCTCGGCGTAACCTCCCAACAACATCGCAACCTCGCCCGCTCGAACTCTCTCTCGCAAACTGGCTGAATCTCAACAACGCCGCAGAGTGCGACGCTTTTCTCGCTTTCAAGCATCGCCACTACATTGGCTTTACCCGATGGTACAAAATCTCGCAGCCATAATCTTTACCAACTCTAACCATCTCCTCTCGCTTCATATTCAACTCCTTCGAGTAAACAGATACTTGAGGCTCGTGATCGGTGAACATCTCAATCCGCCACCATACTGTAATGCTCTCCAAATCTTCAAAGGCAAACACCATCGCCGCTAACTCCATATCATGAGTCTCGTAGTTCTCACTTATACGGCCAAACCGACGGAAGCATAGGCAATGACCTTCCCGTGGCCGCATCAACACACAACCTAATCCAAACTTGGAAGCATCATCAGAGACCACGAAACCACTGCCCTCCGGATCGCCAACATCGTGCCAAGTCAAACTACGCTTGAGCCCTCGCAAAGCTCTCATCACACCTCGGCCGCCCCAAACAAACTCGACACCCTTCCTCGCCGACGAGTGAGGGGCGAGGCTAAAGCAGTAAAAGTCCTGACGAACCGACGGTAGTAACTCGCCAAACCTGTAAAGTCGCGAATCTCTAAGAATCGGTCGGCTTGGCCCATGAACTCACGCCAATCTTCGCGGGTCCACGGCTATACCATCTTCGAAACCACGTGGCCTAGGAAGGCCACCGCCCCAACCAGAATCACATTTGGAAAACTTCGCATAAAGCCGGTTTTCCTCAAAGCCGCCAATACTGCGCCTCAAATGCTCGCATGGTCTTCTTTAGACCTCGAATAAATCGTAATATCGCCAATGAACACGATGACGGCCGCCCAAAAATGATTTGAACACCCTATCCATCATGTCCATGAACGCGGGCCGGGCATTGGTCAATCCAAACGACATAACCACAAACTCATAGTGACCATATCCGACTCGAAAGTCGCCTTAGGAATGTCGCATCCCCGATCCGCAAATCGATGGTAACCGGATCTCGATCTATCTTGAGAACACAGAAGCTCCCCGGCCGATCGAACAAATCATCGATACGGGGCAACGGATACTTATTCTTCATCACACCTTATTAAGCTCGCATGTAATCAATACATAAGCGCATAGAACCATCCTTCTTTTTCACAAACAGAATCGTGCTCCCTTGGGACACACTTGACGGATGAACCCTCGGCCTAACATCTCCCGCAATCGACCTTCGCCTTTAATCACTGGCGCCATGCGATACGGAGCCTTCGAGATAGGGAGGGTCCTCGCCTCGAGCTCAATATTGAAGTCAACCTCTCTCTTTGGGGCAACCCCAGAATCTCCTCAGAAACACATCCGCGAACTCTGCACGACCTGCACTGATCGACAGACAAATGAGGGGCGCTCTTCCTGCATAACTTGGCTAGATAGCCCCAAGCTCCATGAGCTAGCAAACGACGAGCTTTCACCGACACCATCGGGGGCAAATCTCCACCTCGACTCCACGAAACTTAAAGTCAATGACTCGCGCCCTCAACACTACTTCTTTCCGGTGGCAAATAATCAACGCGTGGTTAGCAAAACTGCAACCACCCATACCAAGAATCACATCAAAACCGCCATAGGCGTAACTATGAGCGTAGCTACAAGCAACTCTCCTGATATCTCGATCCGCCATCCTTAATCTTATCTCTAGCCAACATACTAACTCCCAAGGAGTTGCAACAGATAACTCAAAACCTAGAGGCTCTAGTCTTAACTTAGCATGCTCAAAGAAACAACACAGATACAAATGAATGCGTGGAACCGTAATCAAACAAGACAAATGCGCAGTTGATCTAAAACAAGAAGCGCACTCGCCACACATGCGATCCGTACGCTCGCTCTCCCCGACGGGTCGTAGCAAACACTGACCGCCGCCGCACTTGGCCGAGCCGCCATAGCCGGGTCGATCACAAAAACGGGCCATGTGCCCCTCTCTACCACAACGGTAGCACAATCTAGGTCCAGCCGATAAGCTCCGCGTGGACTTTCCTACAAGTAGCACAAGCGGAATCGCTCGGGTCCTCCCCGCGCCTGGCCGGAAACGACTCGAGCTCTCCGCCGACTGCTTCGAATCGCTTTACGGCGCTGCCGCCTCCCCCTAAGTCAAACTTCCTCTTCTCGCCCTACACCGCTGGGACAGACGCCGAACAGAGCGGCAACAACCCGCCAAAGCAGATACTTCCCATTATAGATCGTGGCTAATCGAATAAACTTTCTAGCATAAGTGTCGTGGGCCCGAGCCCCGACATCTCGGGAAACACCCGCCAATCTCGATATGAACTTCCGAATCTTCACCCGGTGGCAATCAACCGAGGAGCAAAATATCCATACTCGAGAACTTGCGCCATATTCTCAATGGAATCGTAACTCCCGCTTGTGTTCTCGAAGAGCTCCACCATCTTCTCCCCGAGCCTCATCACCGATGAACTTTACCTTGAACTCACTCTCTGAAGAACTCCTGGCAGCGGTGGAGACCCACTGGTCTCTCGCTCAAGGTGGACTCCCACCACCATCTCGCCAGGCCTCCTAGCACATGAGCCGCACATCTCGGCCTCTCAATATCGGGGCACACCATGATCGTGAAGGTGTACTCCAAATGGGCAATCCACTGGCCGCCGCTAACGATCACCGGTGGCATCAAACTTCTCAAAGCCCACTTCACAAAATCCTTCACCACCTACCCACCCCTCAAGACCTCTCGCCATATCCGCCTCTCGGGCTACTTGCCTCGTGGAGCCGAGGTGCTACCGAGCTCACAACCAATCGAGTCACCGCCGATCCGGGGCGGACTCTTCCCCGCCATACGCTAACAAGGCTCGGGTCTTCGCCTCCGTCACTCAACATGCCGACTATAAAAACCCTCATAGACTCAAAGAAACCGCCTCCAGAGCGCCTCACGGCGCCCACGCTTCTAACGCCCGCCTAGGCGTAATGAGAGGAGCCGCTGTGGAATGCCATCGTCACGCCTGGGACGATGTCCTCGCAGCAGATCGATCCGATCCCGATACTCGACCGCCTCGAACCTCCTCTCCGGTGACGGTGGATCGCATGTCGGCGATCTACATCCAAACCAACAACGAATCAAAACTCGCTCACACCATTCCACAACACCAAACAAGGCATACACTAGATGATAGGTATTGTAAATTCTTAACCCTTTTCCTTTCTAAAACAATAAATCTAGGCGCACTGATGACCGCTTGAGTGTCCGATGATCATGGAAAACGACTCTACAACAAAAGGTCACTTCATTGTAATCTATGACTCGAGCTCGATACCAATCAGAAGACCCGACCTAAAAGGGGCTCTCTAAATGGGCCTTTACCCCAATGCATGTAGTGAAAATAAAAGACATTATGAAAAATACATTTCGATTCCAAGTAAAAATGTAAACATTCAACAACCAAAACATACATTTCTAAAAGCACACTGATCGTAGATTTATTTAAACCATTAAAACAATCCACAAGTACCAATATGCTGGAATCCATAAAACGTAAGAAAACATCCTGGGGCTCGTGTCTGCCTACATGCATTCAGGGGAAATAATAAAAAGTGAAGAGTCATGATAATTAAAATAAAACAATCAGAGATGACAAAGAGGATTCCATGATCATAGCTCCTCCTTCACCCATCCTGCCTCCCGCTTGATTACTCCGTGGAAAACCACGTAATAAGGGTGAGTAACGAATTACCCAAAGAAGAATCCCCAACCGGGTACAATACGATATACATGATCATCTAGAAGAATGTATGCAAGCTATGAGAACAAACACAGAGCGAGCACATAGCTAAGTCCACACTTGGACCTCTGATGCCATCTCGTGGTCTTAGTCCGAAAATACCACAACACACTAAACGCACTATACGGGAACAAGTCCCGCCTCACCGCTTCATCGCCGATACGAAAGGTGCACTCGCTCAAGATCCCGAGGAGCTCTCCACGGGCGCCAGAATGAGCGTAAGCGCGCACCGCATGCCACCGCAAACTCGGGGTGCCGGTCTAGTGGCAAGCCGCCTGTGTTCACCACCATGCCTAACTAAATCTCCGGATCGGTGTCACCGACATAGGGGTGTGAGACTCGACACGCGAACTATGTCACCGCACTCACCGCACCGAGGCTAAGGAACCGGCCGTGGTAGGCTTACACCAGAAGCGGTCCTTGCCCTAACAGTGGCAATCAAGCGGCTACGCCGAACACGCCGAGGACGTGTCGATCGCCGGACGAGGCAATGCCAAGTCATCATCCCGACCGCTGGGGCATTTAATACCGCCACCCTCACCCAAGATTGCAGGCCTACCGGCTGGGATAGCTAATCCTCACGGGGTCCAAGGATCGAGAATCGCTCTCGAACGCCCTGCCATAGATGCAAGATACTTTATGCATCGGGCCCGATGATTCTATCTACCTCAATTCTAAACCTTAACAATAATAACGATTCAATCAATGCACCAATACGTGCTCATCGATACAAAGAACCTAGCATGATACTACGAAGCAAGAACAGATATCGAACATGCTAGAATAGAACAACCTAGCATGGGCTAACATGAGAAACAATACAAGAGTTCATGCCACCAGAATTGCAACAGAGCACCTAGGCTAAACATGCTAGTAAACATACACAGCATACAAAACAACAATCACAAATATACCATAGGGTCCACACAACCCCTGTGAAGAAATCCTTACCTTGGTCGGAAGACTTTACACACAAATCCTAAGTCATGAAATAATCCCGAGCTAGCGAAAGGGAACCTAGCAAACCAACAATAATCGTGATCTAAAATATCTAAACAACAATAGAATGTTAAAGCTCGCTCGGGGAACTCACGCGCGCGACGACACGAGCTTGGGGTCACCGCAAGCCGCTCGGCAAGGTCGGGCGCTGGCGCGCTACCGCACGGCAGTGGACACGCTACCGTTGCGCTACCGCACGGCACGGACACGCTACCGGCCGCGCTACCGGGCACGGCGCAGGACACGACGCGCGCGGGCGAAAGGCGTCTCGACGGCGCGCGCGGCGCGCTGGGCGTCGGGCGGCGGCGCGCGGCGAGCAACTCGGCAGGACGCGCGCGCTACGGGCGAATGTCCGAGCGAAGGCGCGCGGCGCGCGAGCGTCGGCAAGCGACACGGCGAGGGCGTGGCGAGCGACGGCGATTCGCCGCCGGGCGAAGGCGGGCCGCCGCGAACAGTGTCGGGCGTGGCGCAGGCCGCTCGACCGACCGGGCGCGGCGACGTATGGCTGGCCGCGGGCCGATCGGCGCATGGCTGGTTCCGGCTCGACCGATCCGGCGCGCGACAGGTATCGGGCTCGACCGATCCGGGCGTGGCGAGCCGGGCCGGGATGATGGTCGCTTCCTCTCTACCGGGCCGCACAACACACACACACACACAACCCCTTTTTCTTACATTCGCCAACAAACACCCAAAAGAGAAGATGAAGAAGACGAAGACTTACCTTAATGATGATGATCGAACCCAAGGAGATGCAAGGATGAAGAACTCGGCAAGGCTATGGAGATGGAGAGCTTGGGCGCCAAGAGGTGTTTTGGAGAATAAGATGGAATAACCTAATTCTATTTCATTTAACCAAATGCACCAAAACTCCAAACTCCAAGGTTAACTAAGATGTGATGCAGAAAGAGCAACAAGAGCACCTAATGGCTCATTTGGCACACCTCTCTACAAGCTTCCTCAGAGACCCGGTTCAAACCCCACTGCAAAAGACAAATTACTTTATTTTTACTTTTGCAACAAACCTTGCTCAAACCAAACCACAAACCTCTCCAAAAACCTACAAAACCATCCAATAATTTTAGTAGCCGAAAAGACACAAACGACTCATGACGGCCCGACTTAAATTACCAAATTACCCCTAGGGCATACCCGAAGACCGGAAGAAAACCTGGTCGTTATGATGATCGAACCCAAGGAGATGCAAGGGAAGAAGAATTCGCAAGGCAATGGAGAGGGAGAGCTTGTGCGCCAAGAGGAGTTTTGGAGAAGAAGATGGAATAACCTAATTTTATTTCATTTAACCAAATGCACCAAAACTCCAAAATCCAAGGTTAACTAAGATGTGATGCAGAAAGAGTAACAAGAGCACCTAATGGCTCAATTGGCACACATCTCTACAAGCTTCCCAGAGACCCGAGTTCAAACCTACTGCAAAGACAAATTCCTTTATTTTTACTTTTGCATCAAACCTTGCTCAAACCAAACCACAAACCCCTCCAAAACCTACATAAAACCATCCAATAATTTTAGTAAATCGAAAGGACACAAACGACTCTGACGGCCCGACTAAATTACCAATTTACCCCTAGGGCATACCGAAGACCGAAGAAAAACTGGTCGTTATAATATTCCTCCTTTTTATGACTTTCGTCCCTCGAAAGTCCTTAAGACAGTAAAGCTCTGGGTAATGCAATCTCATCTCGCCTTCCCGCCTCCCAAAAGGCTTCCTCGTAACCCCGACTCTTCCATCAACCTTTACTAAACGAATCTCGCGACACGCAACGCCTTGGTCTCAAAGGCAAGGATCCTCACCGCTTCTCCTCGGTTCAAATCCTCATTCACCGCAAAGGCTCAAAGTCCACAATGTGCGACGGGTCCGCACATACCGCCTCAACATCGATACATGAAAAACACTATGCACCACGATAAAGTGACGGAGGAAGGGCTAACCGGTAAGCAACTCCCGCCAATCCTCTCTAGGATCTCAAATGGACCAACAAAACGGGGACTCAACTTCCCACGCTTACCAAACCTCGTAACACCTCGCATCGGAGCAACCTTAAGGAACACATGTCACCAACCTCAAACTCCAAATCTCGACGCCGAACATCTACAGAATTCTTCGCTCGCCTCGAAATACAACATACGAGCTTCTAATCTTCTCGCATCGCACCATTGGTCAATCGCAGTGAACTCGACCCAAAACTCGCTTATCACCAACCTCTTCCCTGCAACACAGGGGACCGATAACGCTACTATACAATGCCTCGAATGGAGCCATCCGATCGCCGATCGTAATCGCTGTTATAGGCAACTCCATCAAGTATAGATATCGTCCTAAACGCTCTGGAAATCCAACACACAAGCCCTCAACATATCCTCGAGAATCGATTCACTCTCTCACCACCATCCGTCTCCGAGGGTGAAAAGTCAGGCCGAAATTGCACTCGTGGCTCAAACCCTTCTCGAGCGCCTGTAAACGAGAAGTGAATCTGCGAGTCACGATCGGACACAATCCTCACCGGCACACCATGATAACGGATGATCTCGCTTCCAAAAACAATCGCGCTTCATCGCTCCACTCGGATAAGTGTCTCGCCCGAGAATGAAGTGTGCGCTCTGGTCAAACTGGCCGACTATCACCCAAATCGAGAGAACTTCCTGAGTCCTTGGCAACCCGCAGATAAAGTCCATGGAGATCTCTTCCCATTTCCACTGGGTACACTTAGTGGTCGCAAATAAACTACCGTTTCACCGGGTGCCTTCACTTGCCGACAAGTGAGACACCTACCGACAAACTCGCCACATCTCTCTTCATTCCCATCCACCGTAAGGTCCGCTAAGGTCTCGACATCTTGGTACTCCCGGGTGCCAAGCAAAAGGGGAACTCAGGGCCTCCGAGAGCAACTCGCCAGAAACTCGCAATGTCCGAACACACAACCGCCTCTATAAGTCAACCCACCGTCTCGTGAATATACAAAGTCAAAGTCACCGCCAAGACTAACTCACAACCAATCTCTTAAGTGCGGGTCCCCTAACTGGCCGTTTATAATCCACCGCTTAATCGACGGCCGAATACCAATCGAGCTACTCGGCGTAACCTCACCCAACAACATCGCAACCTCGCCCGCTCGAACTTCTCTCCGCAAACGGCTGAACTCAACAACGCCGCAGAGTGCGACGCTCTTCTACTCAAAGCATCGGCCACTACATTGGCTTTACCCGATGGTACAAAATCTCGCAGCCATAATCCTTACCAACTCTAACCATCTCCTCTCGCTCATATTCAACTCCTTCTCGAGTAAACAGATACTTGAGGCTCGTGATCGGTAAACATCCGAATCCGCCACCATACGTAATGCCTCCAAATCTTCAAGCAAACACCATCGCCGCTAACTCCATATCATGAGTCGGGTAGTTCTCGCTTATACGGCTTCAAATTGACGGGAAGCATAGGCAATGACCTTCCCGTGCCGCATCAACACACAACCTAATCCAAACTTGGAAGCATCACCGAGACCACGAAACCACTCGCCTCTCCGGATCGCCAACATCGTGTCAAGTCGATCGCGCTTTTGAGTCCGCAACGCTCTCATCACACTCCGCCCCCAACAAACTCGACACCCTTCCTCGCCGACGAGTGAGGGGCGAGGCTAAAGCGTAAAAGTCCTTGACGAACCGACAGTAGTAACTTGCCAAACCTGCAAAGCCGCGAATCTCGCAAATCAAGTCGGCTTGGCCCATAAACTCACGGCCTCAATCTTCGCGGGGTCCACGGCTATACCATCTCTCGAAACCACGTGGCCTAGGAAGGCCACCGCCCCAACCAGAATCACATTTGGAAAACTTCGCATAAAGCCGGTTTTTCCTCAAAGCCGCCAATACTCGCCTCAAATGCTCGCATGGTCTTCTTTAGACCTCGAATACATCGTAATATCGCCAATGAACACGATGACGGCCGCCCAAAAATGATTTGAACACCCTATCCATCATGTCCATGAACGCACTGGGCATTGGTCAATCCAAACGACATGACCACAAACTCATAGTGACCATATCTAGACTCGAAAGTCGCCTTAGGAATGTCGGCATCCCCGATCCGCAATCGATGGTAACCGATCTCGATCTATCTTGAGAACACGTAAGCTCCTCGGCCGATCGAACAAATCATCGATACGGGCAACGGATACTTATTCATCATCGCCACCTTATTAAGCTCGCGTAATCAATACATAAGCGCATAGAACCATCCTTCTTTTTCACAAATAGAATCGTGCTCCCCACGGACACACTCGACGGATGAACCCTCGATCTAACATCTCCCGCAAATCGAATCTTCGCCTTTAACTCACTGGCGCCATACGACACGGAGCCTTCGAGATAGGGAGGGTCCTGCCTCGAGCTCACCAGTGAAGTCAACCTCTCTTCTGGGCAACCCCAGAACTCCTCAGAAACACGTCCGCAAACTCCCCGCACGACCGGCACTGATCAATGATGCGAGGGAGGCGCTTTCTTCTGCATAACTTGGCTAGATAGCCCCAAGCTCCATGAGCTAGCAACCGACGAGCCACACACCGACACCATCGGGCGGCAAACTCCACCTCGACTCCACGAAACTTAAAGCCGGGCCGACTGGCGCCCAACACTACTTCTTTCCGGTGGCAAGCCAATCAACGCGTGGTTAGCAAACTAACCACCCATACCAAGAATCACATCAAAACCGCCATAGGCGTAACTATGAGCGTAGCCACTAGCAACTCTCCTGATATCTCGATCCGCCATCCCTAATCTTATCTCTAGCTAACATATCAACTCCCGAAGGAGTTGCAACAGATAACTCAAAACCTAGAGGCTCTAGTCTTAACTTAGCATGCTCAAGAAACAACACAGATACAAATGAATGCGTGAGAACTGTAATCAAACAAGGCAAATGCGCAGTTGATCTAAAACAAGAAGCGCACTCGCCACACGCATCCGTGACGCTGCCCCCGACGGTCGTAGCAAACACTCGACCGCCGCCGCTGCGCTGGCCGAGCCGCCATAGCCGGGCCGATCACAAAACGGGCCATGTGCCCTCCCTACCACAACGGAAGCACAATCTAGGTCCAGCCGACAAGCTCCGCGTGGACTTTCCCACAAGTAGCACAAGCGGAACCCGCCTCGGGTCCTCCCGCCGGGCCGAAACGGACCGAGCTCTC
Source organism: Sicyos edulis (assembly GCA_036507275.1). Taxonomy (NCBI): domain Eukaryota; kingdom Viridiplantae; phylum Streptophyta; class Magnoliopsida; order Cucurbitales; family Cucurbitaceae; genus Sicyos; species Sicyos edulis. Next base: position 20,231,369 of record CM071847.1, read on the forward strand.
CGCAGATCTCTGCTTCAAATCGCCTTTTGCGCGCGCCGCCGCCCCGAAAATCAAACTTCTTCTTCGCCCCTACACCGCTGGGACAGACGCTTTACAGAGAGCGCAACAAACCGCCAAAGCAGATACTTCCCATTATAGATCGTGGCTAATCGATGTACTCTAGCATAAGTGTCGTGGGCCCGAGCCCCGACATCCTCGGAAACACCGCCGCAATCCAGATATGAACTTCCGAATCTTCACCCGGGTGGCAATCAATCGAGGAGCAAAATATCCATACTCGAGAACTTGCGCCATATTCTCAATGGAATCGTAACCCGCCTTCAGTTCCGAAGAGCTCCACCATCTTCTCTTGAGCCTCATCACCGATGAACTTTACCTTGAACTCACCTTGAAGAACTCCCAAGTAGCGGTGGAGACCCACCGGTCTCTCGCTCAAGGTGGACTCCCACCACCATCTCGCCGTGCCTCCTAGCACATGAGCCGCACACCTCGGCCTCAATATCGGGGCACACCATGATCGTGAAGGTGTACTCCAAATGGGCAATCCACTGGCCGCCGCTAACGCATCACCGGTGGCATCGAACTTCTCAAAGCTTCCACTTCACAAAATCCTTCACCACCTACCCACCCCTCGCACTCCTCCGCCATATCTCGCTCTCACTACTTGCTCTCGAGGAGCCGAGGAGCTATCGAGCTCACCAACCAATCGAGTCACCGCCGATCCGGGCTCGGACTCTTCCCGCCGCGCCGCTAACAAGGCCTGGTCTCGCGCTCTGGTCACTCAACATGCTGACCATAAAAGCCCTCATAGACTCAAAGAAACTCGCCTCCAGAGCGCCCTCACGGCGCTCCGCTCAACGCCCGCCTAGGCGTAACAGAGGAGCCGCCGTGGAATGCCATCGTTGTCGCCTTGGGACGATGTCCCCGCAGACGATCCGATCCTCGATACTCTCGACCGCCTCTCGAACCTCCTCTCCCAGACGGATCGCATGTCGCGATCTACATCCAAACCAACAACGAATCAAAACTCGCCTCACACCACTCCACAACACCAAACAAGGCATACACTAGATGATAGGTATTGTAAATTCTTAACCCTTTTCCTTTCTAAAACAATAAATCTAGGCGCACTGATGACCGCTTGAGTGCCGGGTGATCATGGAAGGATGACCTACAACAAAGGTCACTTACGTAATCTATGACTCGAGCTCGATACCAATCAGAAGACCCACCCAAAAGGGGCTCTAAATGGGCCTTTACCCCAATGCATGTAGTGAAAATAAAAGACATTATGAAAAATACATTTCTGATCCCAAGTAAAAATGTAAACATTCAACAACCAAAACATACATTTCTAAAAGCATACTGATCGTAGATTTATTTAAACCATTAAAACAATCCAAAAGTACAAATATGCTGGAATCCATAAAACGTAAGAAAACATCCTGGGCTCTGTGTCTGCCTACATGCATTCAGGGAAATAACAAAAAGTGAAGAGTCATGATAAAATAAAATAGTCGAGATGACAAAGCAGGATTCTATGATCACAGCCTCCTCCTTCACCATCCTGCCTCCCGCTTGATTACCTCGTGGAAAGCCACGTATCAAGGGTGAGTAACGAATTACCCAAGAGAAGAATCCCCAACCGGGTACAATACGATATACAAGATCATCTAGAAGAATGTATGCAAGCTATGAGTACAAACACAGAGCGGAGCACATAGCTAAGTCCACACTTGACCTCTGATGCCAACTCGTGGTCTTAGTCCGGAATACCACAACACACTAAACGCGCTTATACGGAACAAGTCCCGGCCACTGCTTCATCGCCGATACGAAAAGGTGCACTCGCTCAAGATCCCGAGGAGCTCTCCACCGGCGCCAGAATGAGCGTAAGCGCCGCACCGCATGCTACCGCAAACTCGGGGTGCCGGCCCAGTGGCAAGTCGCCTGTGTTCACCACCATGCCTAACTAAATCTCTCTCGATCGGTGTCACCGACATAGGGGTGTGAGACTCGACACGTGAACTATGTCACCGCACCACCGCACTGAGGCTAAGGAACCGGCCGTGGTAGGCTTACACCAGAAGCGGTCCTGCCCTAACAGTGGCAATCAAGGGCTACGCCGAACACGCCGAGGACGTGCCGATCGCCGGGACGAGGCAATGCCAAGTCATCATCCCGACCGCTGGGGCATTTAATACCGCCACCCTCACCCAAGATTGCAGGCCACCACCGCTTAGGGTTAGCTAAACCCTAACGGGATCGTGGACTCGAGTACCATCTCGCACGCCCCCGCTGGGATGCAAGTTACGTTATGCATCCGCCCGATGATGCTACCTACTTGAACTCTAAACCATAACAATAATAACAATTCATTCAATGCACCCAATACGTGCTCAACAGATACAAGGAACCTAGCATAATACTACGAAGCAAGAATAGATATCGAACATGCCGTATCGGAACAACCTAGCATGGGCTAACATGAGAAACAATACAAGAGTTCATGCCACCAGAATTGCAATGCAGCACCTAGGCTAAACATGCTAATAATCATACACAGCATACAAAACAACAATCACAAATATACCGCAGGCCCACACAACTCCTGTAGAAGAAATCCTTACCTTGGTCGGGAGGCTTCTACACACAAATCCTAAGTCATGAACAAACCCGAGCTAGCGAGCGGAAACCTAGCAAACCAACAATAATTAGCATCTAAAATGTCTAAACAAGAATAGAATGCAGCAAGCTCGGCTCGGGAACTCACGCGCACGACGACACGAGCTTGGAGCCGCCGGCAAGCTGGCCGGCGCTGGCCGCTACCGCACGCACGACGGCAGGACGCTGCCGCCGCGCGCTACCGCACGGACGGCAGGACGCGCGCGCGCGGCGAGCGCTCGGGCGGGCGCGCGGCGCCGGCGTGGCGGCGGCGGACACGGCGAGCAGCCGCAGGACGCGCGCGCGGGCGAACGTTTAGGCGGCGGCGCGCGCGCGCCGGGCGCGCGATGCGGACACGGCGAGCAGCTCGGCAGGACGCGCGGGCGCCGGCGAGGACTCTCTCGCGTGGCGAAGCGACGGCGCGAGGACGAACGACGATCTGGCCGGCCGTTGCCGGGCGCTGATCCGCCGCGGCGGTCCGACCGGCCGGACGACGGCGACGGCAGGGGGCGATCTGTGGCTGCTGGACGAACCGGCAAGGTCGCTAGGCGGATCTCGCGTGGCGGCAGCAGGCTGGTTCGGCAGATCCGGGCGTGCGAGCCGGGCCGGTTCGACAGATCTCGGGCGTGCGAGCTGGTCGGGCGATGATGGTCGCTTCCTCCTACCGGCCGCAACCAACACAAACACACACACACTCTACATCTTACCTTCTACCAAAGATCAAAACCAAATGAGGAGATGAAGAGGATGAAGACTTACCCTAATGATGATGATCGAACCCAAGGAGATGCAAGGGAAGAAGAATTCGCAAGGCAATGGAGAGGGAGAGCTTGTGTGCCAAGAGGAGTTTTGGAGAAGAAGATGGAATAACCTAATTCTATTTCATTTAACCAAATGCACCAAAACTCCAAAATCCAAGGTTAACTAAGATGTGATGCAGAAGAGAGTAACAAGAGCACCTAATGGCTCAATTGGCACACATCTCTACAAGCTTCCTCAGAGACCCGGTTCAAACCCCTACTGCAAAGACAAATTCCTTTATTTTTACTTTTGCATCAAACCTTGCTCAAACCAAAATACAAACCTCCAAAACCTACATAAAACCATCCAATAATTTTAGCAACCGAAAGGACACAAACGACTCTCGACGGCCCGACCAAATTACCAATTTACCCCTAGGGCATACCTGGAAGACCGGGAAGAAAAACCTGGGTCGTTACAGTAGGGTCCACACAACCACGGTAAGAATTTCTTACCTGGAACAAGCAGAAAATAATCACAAATCACAACCGACCTCTCGAGCCTCTAATCAAACTCGAATGTACCTAAACATTTCAATCAATAAAACATCCTAATCAAATACATAATCAGCAGCAAACAAAGAAATCAGTGGCCCAACGAAGAAAAGACTCGGGAAATACCATCCGAGGAGCCACAAGGCTCGGGCCAACCAACACACAACAGGCGGTGCAATGGGTAGGGTCTGGCTGGCTGGGCGCTGGGCGAGGGCGCGCGCGCGACGAGCCGGGCGAGACAAGGGCGTGCGGGCGCAGGCTAGAGCTCGCTTGGCGAAGGCGATAGCCAGCGCTCCAAGACAGGAACGGCGCTACCGTCCAAGCGACACGACACGCTACAGGAACTCGCGCGGGGCGACGCGATGCGACGGGGTAGGCATGTGGCGCATGTGCTCGCAGACGCGACGCAGGGGCCCGGCGAGGGCCGAGCGACGCGGCCGGGCAGTAGGCGACTTCGGCCGCACCGTGCTCGGCTAAGCTGGGCGACGCGACACAGGGCGAGCAGGGGCTAGGCTCGGTGCGACCGGGCGCTATGGCCGGCCGGCGAAATGGCGACTAGGTCGGGCGACTAGGGGCCGGCTCGGCCGAGGAGAGAGAGAGAGAAGGAAAAAATGGGAAAAAAGGGAAAAATGGGATTTTTACCCTATTTTTCCATCCTTATCCATTTTATCCAATTTTTAAATAAGCCTTAAAATCCTTAAAATCACATTTCCCGGCTTCCTCCTTCGAGGCCCGATTGAAGCAACCTTTTCCAATAAATAAAACTCACTTAAATCCAACTCCCAAATCAACACTAAGGGCCCGGGCTTGAATCCCAATGGAAGCACTCAAACAACAATGATTTTGCCAAAACCCAAAATCACAACCGAGCTTCCAAATGAATAGCCTAAACATCTCGGACTCACAAACACCAACAAACAAGCCTCGACAAAGGCAGAGCGCCTCGATCCCGAAAATCCACAAATCCCGCCCGGGAGCCAAAGCCCAAAATACCCCTAAGGGTCATAATGCAAATTTCAATGTACCAACCGAACAATCGACCAACCTAAGCACTCTCGAAACTGCATAGAAAACTAGGCCGCACAGGCATCACCGAGTTGGAGGTGTAAGACTCCTCGATGGGCATCCTAGGTGTGTAAGTCTCCGATGGGCATCACCGAGTTGGAGGTGTAAGACCACGATGGGCATCCTAGGTGTGTAAGTCCCCGATGGGCATCACTGAGTTGGAGGTGTAAGATCCCGATGGGCATCCTAGGTGTGTAAGTTCCCGATGGGCATCACTGAATTGGAGGTGTAAGACCCCAATGGGCATCCTAGGTGTGTAAGTCCCCGATGGGCATCACTGAGTTGGAGGTGTAAGACCCCGATGGGCATCCTAGGTGTGTAAGTCCCCGATGGGCATCACTGAGCCTCGAGGTGTAAGACCCCGATGGGCTTCCTAGTCAGGTAAGTCCTCGATGGGCATCACCGAGTCCTAGGTTGTGCAAGGCTCAAGGGCACCTGTGTGTAGAACCTAGGTAGTTTGTAGTCAGTAAGCCTTCGAATAGGCAAGCTCTAGGGGTGGCGATGATTTTAACCCAACTGTTTGCTCTAAGACATTGTATGGTTGCATGTCCGTGTGCTAAATGAGATGTTTCGTATTGTACCCCGGTTGGGGATTCTTATTGAGTAACTCGTTGCTCACCCTTATTTTCTGTGGTTTTCCACTAGGTAACTTGGGATAGAGGCTGGATGGCTAGGAGGAGGCTGCTGGATGATCATGGATAGCTGACTCTAAGTTGCACGTTTTTGTTATTGTTTTTATGATTTAGCATGTAGTGGGACTTGAGTCCCTAGGAAAGCACTCGAAAACTATTTTATCTTTCTCGAACCGTTCCCTTGTTTTGTTTTAAGAAAGTACTGATCAGTCACTTACTTGTTGATTTTATTTATTAGATTTACGGCTTGTGTTTTAAATGTGTTGATTGCAAAGATTTAAATTTGGTACTCTGAACGATGTTTTACATTTTTAATCATGCATGCTAAGTAAGAATCTAGGTTAGAGGTCGCTTTCTGGTCGGGTCCTTATACAGCTTGGTATGTAACGCCCGCTTTTCTATTTCGGTTACCTGTGTGATTTCGGTCATTATTCTGATGTTCGATGGGCCGTTAGAGCTATTTTAACCCTTAGGGTATTTTAGTCTTTTGCCCCTGGGCCGTGGTTTTGAGGATTTTCAAGATTTCAGGCCATTCCCGCCTTTTCAAGCTTAAATGGTTGTTGGTTGCAAGACCCGAGAGGTTGGGCAAGTTGTTTGGAAGTTTGGAGGTGTTTTAGAAAATGGCAAAATTAATTGTAATTTTGGTGCTTCCATTGGGTTTTGAGCCCTTGCCCTAAATGGTCTTGGGAAGTTCAGAGGAAAAGAGATTTTTATTTTTTAAAATAAGTTTGCTTCGCCGGGTTTGGAAAGAGGAAGCTTTGGGAAGGGATTTTAGACCTATTTAATTAGGGAAAAGGAAAGAAAATCAAGAAAATCCCTTCTCCCCTTGTTTTGCAATCTCTCTCTCTCTCTCTCTCTCTCTCTCTCTCTCTCTCTCTCTCTCCTAGCCGACCACCAAGAAACCCTAGCCGCCCTAGCCGCACTCCACGCCACCCGCCACCAAATTTCAGCGCACCAGCAAATTTCACCAGACACACCCAGCGCACCAGCAAAATTTCACCAATTGTCCAGCCTCAGCCAGACCAGCTGCCCAGACGCCCGCACCAGTCGCTTCAGACGCGCTGCAGACCGACCAGATCGTCGCCTCGACGCGCCAAGGTCGTCCCCGCACTAAAGCCGCCACCGCACCACCACAGACGCTGCCGCTTCGCCACACGCCATCAAGCTTCAAAGACTGTCTCAAGGTCACGTGCCTGCGTGCCTTCTGGCCCGCTGCTCGCTCACAAGCAAGGCCAAGCGCTCGTCGCAGCCTCACAGCAGCCCACACCAGCTGCTTGCCCTCGCAAGCGCTGGGCAAGCGCTTCGAAAGCCAGCGCCAGCGCAATGGCTTCACTGCACTCAAAGAAGCGCCTAAAATCGCTTCTTTGCCGCCGAGACCCCGTGCCTTCTCGGTTGGTAATTCCCAACCTATCCTTTTAGATTTTTAAGTCACTGTCAGATATTTATTTAGGATGCTTTTAAAATGCTTAGGTTGCTCGGTTTCGCTTTAAAGCTCGAAGGTCATTATTTGATTGTGAAGGTTATTTCGCTGCTTCCGTGTAAGGATTCCTTACCGTGGTTGTGTGGACCTCGCGATGCTTTCTTGAATGTGCCTTATATGCATGTTTACTTTTATGGACATGATTAGTGGATAGGATGCCTTTTGTGATTGCATTCCCGCTAGCATGTTTGCTTGTTTGTACATGTTAGTGCCATGCTAGGATTGTTCTTCCAAAGATGCTTGAGATTCCCGCTTTAAGTTCGTAGTATCATGCTAGGTTATGTATGATTGATGATGATTATGTATGTTTAGCCGTGAATCGCTTACTCTATACTCTAGCTAGTGTGTTAGGGTCATCCATCATCTAGAGGCCGAGAGCGACATAACGCACCTTGTCCCCACCGGTCGGGTAGTAGAGCGAAGCATAACGTACATTGCTTCCCCGCAAATGATGTGGATTTAGCTACCACATCGGCATAAGCCTAGTTTGTAGCTCGCTAGAGCGGAACCCCGCCAACGGTGCAAGCCCGCTTTGGCCGGCTCTTAGCTTCGTGCTCGGTGGTACAGCCGCATGCATGAGTGCCGAGGGCCTCGCACTACCGTGTTCGCGGACACCGCTTTCCGAGTCTTAGGCATGCGCACTGCCCGCGTAGTTTGTACTTAGGCCCCCACATTTACGCCGGTAGCAAAGAAGATGCATGCGTGTGCGCGCGACACGCTGTTAGTCGCCGCTCGAGAGCTCCCCTGCCAATGTTCGTGAGTACACCGCCTTCTTCCTGCTTAGAGCCGACTTCGGTACTCTCCCGATAGTCCAGATTTATAGCGGGGTAAGAGGCCCTTGAGGACACCCATTGGGATTGGCTTTTGAGTCGATCATATGGTCGAGGGAGAAAGACCTCGAGGGTGCTCTGACATCTTTGGGATCGGTTTTTGAGCTGATCAATTGGCCGAGGGAGAAAGACCTCTGAGATGTCCTCGGGATTGGTTATGAGAGCCAATCATTAGGCCTAAGTAGGAGACTTCGAGGATTCCAGATTCTCGCTTTGTAAGCTCGCTGAGCTATGATCCGTGTTGGTAATCGCTTGCATGTATACTAGGGTGCTAGATGATTGAAGTATCGTATTGTACCCCTGGTTGGGATTCTTACCGAGTATGTTTATACTCACCCTTATTTCTATGGTTTTCCACTGTAACTTGGGACAAAGACCGGACGGCTAAGCGGAGGGAGCCGATTGATCATGGGGAGCCGCAGCACTGCACTTTTATTGTTTGCATATTTGTTCAAAGATGTAGATGGACAGAGTCCTAGGGGAACATTATTAAAAGTGGTTTGAACTGCTTTTGAATGTTTTATATATAAACTGCCAGCTTGTTTTACTTCGTTGGTTTTTCTTAAACAAAATCGTGTGATTATGTTTTAAGCATTCCCGCTTTCTAAATGTTTTGAAAGGTTTTAAATATGAGCACTAAACCGCTTGATGAAGTATTTTAACTTGCATGCTGAGTGAGAACCTAGGTTTAGGACCGTATTTTGGGTCGGGTTCTTACATGGTATCAGAGCTCAGAGTTATAGGTTCTGTAGACTGACCTGCAGTTGTAGATTGTTTTCCATGATCATCAACGCTTCGACAGCCAACAGGTATGTCCGTAAGTTTAAGGTTAAGGGTTAAGAATTACAATACCGTTTGCACTTTGCATGTCCATGACTTGTTGTTGTAGAGCAGGGAAAACAGGTTCTGACTTATGATTGGTTTGGGTGTAGATTGTCAACATGCCAATTACTCGTAGAGGGCAGGGAGGCTCGAGGCCGACCACCCAGGGCATTCGTATTGATTCTGACACGGGAGGGACGTCATCCCAAGCTGATGCTGATGTTAGGCCACCGATAGGCCCTTCTGCTGTGTTGCCCGGAGAGGGCGTGGAGGCAAATGAGCCTCGAGAGGTAGCACCGGGAGTTGCTTTTGTGGAGTCCATGAGGGCTCTTATGGTTGGGTTGCTAGTCGACTGCAGGGCCGAGCAGAGAGCAAACGCAGCTTTGTTAGTCGCGCACAGTGAGGAGTCCCGACCAGATAGAGCAAATGACCGAGTTGGTTCGTAAGAGGATCAGAGTGCCACCAAGCATCGCCACCCATAGGGGCCAATTGTGAATGAGGCCGTGGTGGCGGAAGGTGCTGAGGATCTGGGCAAGTGGCTGCAGGATTTTGTCAAATGGAAGCCCGAGAAGTTTAGTGCCCCTGGAGAACCGTTGGTAGCAACCAGGTGAATTGCTGAGTTAGAATACACATTTATGGTGATGGCTTGTCCTGAGGTGCAGCGAGCTCGATGTGCAAACTTCATGTGTTAGCCGGCACAAATGCAGTGGTGGTGGGATTCCACTTTGAGTGAGAGACCGGCCTGGTCTCCACCTGCCACCTGGGAATTCTTCAAGGCTGAGTTCAAGGCAAAATTTGTCAGTGAAGAAGCCCAAGAAAAGATGATTGAGCTGTTTTCAAACCTTAAGCAGGGGTCTGACTCGATCGAGGTGTATGAGAAAACGTTTTCAGAGTATGGGTACTTCGCGCCGCAGTTGATTGCTACCCCTGAGCTGAAGATCAGGAAGTTTATTGCGGGTTTGAGACATGGAGTGTCTCAGGATGTGAGGGCACATGCCCAGAGACTTTTGCCAAGGCAGTGCAGTTGGCAATGATTTATGATAGAAAGTATCCTCCAGAGCAGGTTGCTAGTGCCGTTGTGCATGAGGCCCTAGTGTACTCGGGCCAGAAGCATAAGTTTGACTCGTGAGTAATGATCAGGGGGCCGCCGCCACGTGGTTCTTATCATGGCAGAGACCAGCATCGGCACCGTAACCATGATCTGCCTCGCCAACAGGGCGTAGGGAGGCCGCCACAGTATTGTAGACCTTGTGGGAAGCAGCATTGGGGACCTTGTGGTGGTATCCCTAGAGCTTGCTATAACTGTGGTAAGGAAGGGCATCAGGCCCGGCATTGCAACCAAAAAGCAGCAGGGCGCAAACAAATTTCAAAGCAAGAAGTGGGAGGGTGTATGCACGACCACCCAGAGGCCGAGAAAGTCAGCCTCGCGGTGGCAAGTGTGCGCTCCTAGTTCTTGACCACCTTGCCTTTGTGTTGTTTGATTCGGGTTCCACACATTCTTTTATTTCTGCTGTTTTTGCTGAGCATGCCTGCATGATTTTAGAGCCTCTAGGATTTGAGTTATCTGTTGCTACTCCCTCGGGAGCTAGTATGTTGGCTAGTCAGAAGGTAAGGGGAGGTCGGATACAGGTGTCCGACGAGTCTCTAGAGGTTACGCTCCTAGTGCTGGCTATGAGTGGTTTTGATGTAATCCTTGGCATGGACTGGTTAGCTGATAACCACGTGATGATTGACTGCCGCCAGAAGGAGGTAGTGTTCAGGTCGCCGAGCAGGCCTAGCTTTAATTTCCATGGCCCCCAGAGTGGGGTGTGTCCGCCAGTGATATCGGCAGTTAAAGCCCACCGTTTGCTTGCTCGAGGAGCTTGGGGCTTTATAGCTAAGTTGTCCGGAGAGGGCCGAGATCAGTTATCTGTTGAGCAAGTGCCCATTGTGCAAGAGTTTGCAGATGTATTTCCTGAGGAGTTTCCTGGTCTACCGCCAAAGAGGGAGGTGGATTTCTCAATAGAGCTTGAGCCAGGGACTCGTCCTATCTCGAAAACCCCATATCGTATGGCGCCAGCTGAATTGAAAGAGTTAAAGGAGCAGTTGCAGGAGTTGCTTGACAGAGGATTTATTAAACCGAGTGTGTCCTCGTGGGGAGCACCCGTGCTATTTGTTAAGAAAAAAGATGGCTCGATGCGTCTATGCATTGATTACAGGGAACTGAACAAGGTAACCATCAAGAACAAGTACCCACTGCCACGTATCGATGACCTGTTTGACCAGCTCCAGGGGGCTTGTGTATTTTCGAAAATCGATTTGAGGTCGGGCTACCACCAGTTGAGGATTCGGGATGCAGATATCCCCAAGACAGGGTTCAGGTCAAGGTATGGTCATTATGAGTTCGTAGTCATGTCCTTCGGTTTGACGAACGCCCCAGCTGCATTCATGGACATGATGGACAGAGTGTTCAAGGCATTCTTGGACCGCTTTGTCATCGTGTTCATAGATGACATCCTTGTGTACTCTATGTCTAAGGAGGACCATGCTTGGCACCTAAGACAGATTTTGACAGCCTTACGCGAAAACCAGCTTTATGCGAAGTTCTCAAAGTGTGACTTTTGGCTTGAGGAGGTAGCTTTTCTAGGACACGTGGTGTCTAAGGAGGGAGTGGCTGTGGACCCTTCAAAGATAGAGGCCGTTAGTTCGTGGGCCAGACCGACTACTCTGTCGGAGATTCGTAGCTTTCTAGGACTGGCCGGATATTATCGCCGCTTCGCTTAGAACTTCTCTGCTATAGCCTCACCGCTTACTCGACTGACGAGGAAGGGCGTCGATTTCGTTTGGGATGGGAAGTGCGACGAGAGTTTCGCTAAGCTGAAGAGCAGTTTGACGTCTGCGCTAGTGTTGGCAGTTCCAGATGGAACAGGGGGTTTTGTGGTGCACAGTGATGTCAGCAAGTGTGGTTTGGGCTGCGTCCTGATGCAGCACGGTAAAGTTATAGCGTACGCCTCGAGGCAGTTGAAACCGCACGAGAAGAATTATCCGACTCATCATATGGAGTTGGCAGCGGTCGTCTTTGCACTTAAGATCTGGAGGCATTACCTGTATGAGGAAAAGATTCAAATTTTCTCGGACCACCAGAGCCTCAAGTATTTCTTCACCCAGAAAGACCTGAACATGAGGTAGAGGAGGTGGTTGGAGCTTGTGAAGGATTATGACTGTGAAATCCTGTACCACCTTGGGAAGGCAAATGTTGTAGCAGATGCACTAAGTAGAACGACCTCGCATTTAGCAACGTTGGCAAATCCCAAAAGTATTATAAGGAAAGACCTTGAGAGAGCTGAAATAGCGGTGTTGTTAGGAGATGTTACCGCCAGGGTAGCTCAATTGACCATCCAACCTTCGATAAGGCAAAAGATTATAGATGGCCAGTTGAACGACCCTAAGTTAAAGAGTTTGTACGAGAGGGTTCAGGCCGATGGTGACTTCGATTTCTTGATATCTGAAGATGGTGGCTTGAGATATAAGGGTCGACTATGTGTTCCAGCCAATGCCGGTATTCGCACGGAGTTATTGACCGAGGCTCACACCTCGCCTTTTGCCTGGCACCCAGGGGGTAACAAGATGTACCGAGATGTAAAGACCCGACCCAAAAGGGGCTCTAAATGGGCCTTTACCCCAATGCATGTAGTGAAAATAAAAGATATTAAGAAAAATACATTTCGGATCCCAAGTAAAAACAAACATTCAACAACCAAAACATACATTTCTAAAAGCATACTCGATCGAGATTTATTTAAACCATTAAAACAATCCACAAGTATAAATATGCCGGAATCCATAAAACGTAAGAAAACATCCCGGGCTCAGTCCGCCTACATGCATTCAGGGAAATAACAAAAGTCAAGAGTCATGATAAATAAAATAGAATAATCGAGATGACAAAGCAGGATTCCATGATCACGCTCCTCCATCACCCATCCTGCCTCCCGCTTGATTACCCGTGGAAAACCACGTAATAAGGGTGAGTAACGAATTACCCAAAGAAGAATCCCCAACCGGGGTACAATACGATATACATGATCATCTAGAAGAATGTATGCAAGCTATGAGTACAAACACAGAGCGGAGCACATAGCTAAGTCCACACTTGGACCTCGGATGCCAACTCGTGGTCTTAGTCCGAAATACCACAACACACTAAACGCGCTATATGGGAACAAGTCCCGCCTCACTGCTCTCATCGCCGATACGAAAGGTGCACTAGCTCAAGATCCCGAGGAGCTCTCCACGGCGCGCCAGAATGAGCGTAAGCGCGCACCGCATGCTACCGCAAACTCGGGGGTGCCGGGTCTAGTGGCAAGCCGCCTGTGTTCACCACCATGCCTAACTAAATCTCCGGATCGGTGTCACCGACATAGGGGTGTGAGACTGACACGTGAACTATGTCACCGTACCACCGCACTGAGGCTAAGGAACCGGCCGTGGTAGGCTTACACCAGAAGCGGTCCTGCCCTAACAGTGGCAATCAAGGGCTACGCCGAACACGCCGAGGACGCGCCGATCGCCAGGACGAGGCAATGCCAAGTCATCATCCCGACCGCTGGGGCATTTAATACCGCCACCCTCACCCAAGATTGCGTGGCCTACCGGCTGGGATAGCTAATCCTTCACGGGGTCCAAGGACGGAGAATCGCTCTCGAACGCCCTTGCCATAGATGCAAGATACTTTATGCATCGGGCCCTGATGATTCTATCTACCTCAATTCTAAACCTTAACAATAATAACGATTCAATCAATGCACCCAATACGTGCTCATCGATACAAAGAACCTAGCATGATACTACGAAGCAAGAACAGATATCGAACATGCTAGAATAGAACAACCTAGCATGGGCTAACATGAGAAACAATACAAGAGTTCATGCCAATGTGAATTGCAATGTAACACCTAGAGATAAACATGCTAGTAATCATACACAGCATACAAAACAACAATCACAAATATACCGCAGGTCCACACAACCCCTGTGAAGAAATCCTTACCTTGGTCTAAGACTTCTACACACAAATCCTAAGTCAGCTGAACAATCCCGAGCTAGCGAGCGGAACCTAGCAAACCAACAATAATCAAAGATCTAAAATATCTAAACAACAATAGAACAAAGCAAGCTCGGCTCGGGAACTCACGCGCGCGACGACACGAGCTTGGGGTCACTGGCGAGCCGGCACACGGCAAGGACACGCTACCGCACGCACACGCACGGACGCTACCCGGCCGCGCTACCGCACGCAAGACGGCAGGACGCGCGCGCGGCGAAGCGTTCGGGCGGCGGCGCGGGCGCCGGGCGTGGCGCGCGCGACACGGCGAGCAGGCGGCGGCAGGACGCGCGCGGCGCGAACGCTCGCGGCGGCGCGCGGGCGAGCAGCTTCGCAAGCGGACACGGCGAGGGCGCGCGATGCGGCGACGCGGCGCGGGCCGACGCGCGGCGCCGGGCGAGACCTCTCGGCGTGGCGGCGAGCGACGCGGCGATTCGTGCCGCCGGGCGAACGGCAAGGCCGCTGGGACAGATCCGGCGTGGCGAGCGACGCATTGACGTGCGGCGGCGGCAGTGGGCGATCTCAGGCTTGGCGGCGAACGATAAGGCCGCTGGGACAGATTCTGGCGTGGCGAAGCGATCGGGGCGATCTGCGGCTGCCTCGCTACACTCTACCGGGCCGCAATCAACACAACACACACAACACACCTCTTTTCACTTGGCCAAACGCACACCAAACGGATGAGAAGAAGAAGAAGAAGATCAATACCTACCCTAATGATGATGATCGAACCCAAGGAGATGCAAGGATGAAGAATCGGCAAGGCTATGGGGATGGAGAGCTTGGGCGCCAAGAGGTGTTTTGGAGAAGAAGATGGAATAACCTAATTCTATTTCATTTAACCAAATGCACCAAAACTCCAAAATCCAAGGTTAACTAAGATGTGATGCAGAAAGAGCAACAAGAGCACCTAATGGCTCAATTGGCACACCTCTCTACAAGCTTCCCAGAGACCCGGTTCAAACCCCTACTGCAAAGACAAATTCTCTTTATTTTTACTTTTGCATCAAACCTTGCTCAAACCAAACCTCAAACCTCCAAAAACCTACAAAACCATCCAATAATTTTAGTAATCGAAAAGACACAAACGACTCTCGACGTGCCCACTAAATTACCAAATTACCCCTAGGGCATACCTGGAAGACCGGAAGAAAAACTCGGTCGTTACAATATTCCTCCTTTTTTATGACTTTCGCCCTCGAAAGTCCTTAAGACAAAAAATACTGTGGTAATGCAACCTCATCTCGCCTTCCCGCTCCCAAGTGGCTTCCTCGTAACCCCGACTCTTCCATCAACCTTTACTAAACGAATCTCGCGATTACGCAACGCCTTGGTCTCAAAGGCAAGGATCCTCACCGGCTTTTCCTCAAGTTCAAATCCTCATTCACCGCAAAGGCTCAAAGTCCACAATGTGCGACGGGTCCGGCACATACCGCCTCAACATCGATACATGAAAAACACTATGCACCGATAGTGACGGAGGTAGGGCTAACCTGGTAAGCAACTCGCCAATCCTCTCTAGGATCTCAAATGGACCAACAAAACGGGGACTCAACTTCCCACGCTTACCAAACCTCGTAACACCTCGCATCGGAGCAACCTTAAGGAACACATGCCGACCAACCTCAAACTCCAAATCTCGACGCCGAACATCGGCAGAACTCTTCCGCTCGCTCGCTCCGAGCGGTCAACATACGAGCTCTAATCTTCTCGTGACCGCACCATTGGTCAACCGCAGAATCTCGGGACCCAAAACTCGCTCTATCACCAACCTCTTCCTGCAACACGGGGACCGATAACGCTTACCATACAATGCCTCGAATGGAGCCATCTCGACCGCCGATCGTAATCGCTTGTTATAGGCAAACTCCATCAAGTACAGAGCATCGTCCTACCGCCGGAAATCCAACACACAAGCCCTCAACATATCCTCGAGAATCGATTCACTCTCTCACCCCACCATCCGTCTCGAGGGTGAAAAGTCAGGCTTGAAATTGCACTCGTGCTTCAAACCCTTCCGAGCGCTCTCCGAAACGAGAAGTGAACCGCGAGTCACGATCGGACACAATCCTCACCGCACACCATGATAACGGATGATCTCGCTCCAAAAACAATCATACCTCATCGCTCCACTCAGATAAGTGTCTCTACCGGAATGAAGTGTGCGCTCTTGGTCAAACGGCCGACTATCACCCAAATCGAGAGAACTTCCTGAGTCCTTGGCAAACCGTAGATAAAGTCCATGGAGATCTCTTCCCATTTCCACCGGGTACACTCGCTGGTCGCAATAAACCACCGGCCTCTGCTCGGGTGCCTTCACTTGCCGACAAGTGAGACACCTACCGACAAACTCGCCACATCTCTCTTCATTCCCATCCACCGTAAAGTCCGCTAAGGTCTCGATACATCTTGGTACCCCGGTGCCAAGCAAAAGGGGAATCAGGGGCCTCCGAGAGCAACTCGCTCGCAAACTCGCAATGCCCGAACACACAACCGCCTCTATAAGTCAACCCACCGTCTCGTGAATACACAAAGTCAAAGTCACCGCAAGACTAACTCACAACCAATCTCTTAAGTGCGGGTCCCCAACCGGCCGTCTATAATCCACGCTTAATCGACGGTACAATAGTCCAATCGGGCTACCTCGGCAGTAACCTCACCCAACAACATCGCAACCTCGCCCGCTCGAACTCTCTCCGCAAAACCGGGCTGAATCTCAACAACGCCGCAGAGTGCGACGCTCTTTCTACTCAAAGCATCGCCACTACATTGGCTTTACCCGGATGGTACAAAATCTCGCAGCCATAATCCTTTACCAACTCTAACCATCTCCTCTCGCCTCATATTCAACTCCTTCGAGTAAACAGATACTTGAGGCTCGTGATCGGTAAACATCTCAATCCGCCACCGCATGTAATGCCTCCGCATCTTTAGTGCAAACACCATCGCCGCTAACTCCATATCATGAGTCGGGTAGTTCTCGCTTATACGGCTTCACCGACGGAAGCATAGGCAATGACCTTCCCGTGGCCGCATCAACACACAACCTAATCCAAACTTGGAAGCATCATCAGAGACCACGAAACCACTGTCCCCTCCGGATCGCCAACATCAGTCGGGTCAAATCAAGCGCTTGAGCCTCGCAAAGCTCTCATCACACTCGCTGCCCCAAACAAACTCGACACCCTTCCTCGCCGACGAGTGAGGGGCGAGGCTATAGCGAAAAGTCCTGACGAACCGACGGTAGTAACTCGCCAAACCCGCAAAGTCGCGAATCTCGGCAAGAATCGGTCGGCTTGGCCCATGAACTCACGGCCTCAATCTTCGCGGGGTCCACGGCTATACCATCTCTCGAAACTACGTGGCCTAGGAAGGCCACCGCTTCCAACCAGAATCACATTTGGAAAACTTCGCATAAAGCCGGTTTTCCTCAAAGCCGCCAATACTCGCCTCAAATGCTCGCATGGTCTTCTTTAGACCTCGATAAATCGTAATATCGCCAATGAACACGATGACGGTCGTCCAAAATGATTTGAACACCCTATCCATCATGTCCATGAACGCTACCGGGGCATTGGTCAATCCAAACGACATGACCACAAACTCATAGTGACCATATCTAGACTCGAAAGTCGCCTTAGGAATGTCGGCATCCCCGATCCGCAAATCGATGGTAACCGGATCTCGATCTATCTTGGAGAACACCAAGCTCCTCAAGCCGATCGAACAAATCATCGATACGGGCAACGGATACTTATTCTTCATCACACCTTATTAAGCTCGCGTAATCAATACATAAGCGCATAGAACCATCCTTCTTTTTCACAAATAGAATCGTGCTCCCACGGACACACTTGGACGGATGAACCCTCGGTCTAACATCTCCCGCAAATCGAATCTTCGCCTTTAACTCACCGGGCGCCATACGATACGGAGCCTTCGAGATAGGGAGGGTCCTCGCTCGAGCTCAATAATGAAGTCAACCTCTCTTTTGGGGCAACCCCAGAAACTCCTCAGAAACACATCCGCGAACTCCCCGCACGACCGGCACTGATCAACAGACACCGAGGCGCTCTTCCCCTGCATAACTTGGCTAGATAGCCCCAAGCTCCATGAGCTAGCAAACGACGAGCTTTCACAATGACACCATCGGCGGGCAAACTCCACCTCGACTCCACGAAACTTAAAGTCGGGCCGACCAGCGGCTCGAACACTACTTCTTTCCGGTGGCAAATAATCAACGCGTGGTTAGCAAACAACCACTCCATACCAAGAATCACATCAAAACCGCTCATAGGCGGGACTATGAGCGTAGCCACAAGCAACTCTCCTGATATCTCGATCCGCCCATCCTTAATCTTATCTCTAGCCAACATATTAACTCCCAAGGAGTTGCAACAGATAACTCAAAACCTAGAGGCTCTAGCCTCAACTTAGCATGCTCAAAGAAACAACACAGATACAAAAGAATGGTTGGAACCAGAATCAAACAAGACAAATGCGCAGTGATCTAAAACAAGAAGCGCACTCGCCACACGCATCCGTGACGCTGGCCTCGACGGGTCGTAGCAAACACTCGACCGCTGCCGCTACTGGCCGAGCCGCCATAGCCGGTGATCACAAAAACGGGCCATGTGACCCTCTCTACCACAACGGAAGCACAATCTAGGTCCAGCCGACAAGCTCCGGCGGGGACTTTCCCACAAGTAGCACAAGCGGAAATCGCTCGGGTCCTCCTCGCTGCTTGGGCCGAAACGGACCGAGCTCTCCGCCGATCTCTGCTTCGAATCGCCTTGGCGGCGCTGCCGCCTCCCCGAAGTCAAACTTTCTTCTTACGCTCCCCACACCGGGGACAGACGCAACAGAGCGGCAAACAACCCGCCAAAGCAGATACTTCCCATTATAGATCGTGGCTAATCGATGCCCTAGCATAAGTGTCGTGGGCCCGAGCCCGACATCCTCGGGAAACACCGCCTCAATCCGTATATGAACTTCCGAATCTTCACTCGGGGGTGGCAATCACCGAGGAGCAAAATATCCATACTCGAGAACTTGCGCCATATTCTCAATGGAATCGTAACCTCGCCTGTGTTCCGGAAGAGCTCCACCATCTTCTCCCGAGCCTCATCACCGATGAACTTTACCTTGAACTCACCTGAAGAACTCCCATGTAGCGGTGGAGACCCACCGGTCTCTCGCTCAAGGTGGACTCCCACCACCATCTCATTGTGCCTCCTAGCACATGAGCCGCACACCTCGGCCTCTCAATATCGGGGCACACCATGATCGTGAAGGTGTACTCCAAATGGGCAATCCACCGGCCGCCGCTAACGCATCACCGGTGGCATCAAACTTCTCAAAGCTTCCACTTCACAAAATCCTTCACCACCTACCCAATTCCTCGGCACCTCTCGCCATATCCGCCTCACTACTTGCTCCTCGTGGAGCCGAGGAGCTACAGAGCTCACGAACCAATCGAGTCACCGCTCGATCCGGGCTCCGGACTTCTTCCCACACGCGCCAACAAGGCTCGGGTCTCGCGCTCCGGTCACTCAACATGCTGACCATAAAAGCCCTCATAGACTCAAAGAAACTCGCTCCAGAGTAGTCTCACGGCGCTCGGGCGCCTCAACGCCCGCTCTAGGCGTAACAGAGGAGCCGCCGGTGGAATGCCATCGTTGTCGCTTGGGACGATGTCCCCGCAGATCGATCCGATCCCGATACTCTCGACCGCTCTCGAACCTCCTCTCCCAGACGGGTGATCGCATGTCAAGCGATCTACATCCAAACCAACAACGAATCAAAACTCGCTGTCACCATTCCACAACACCAAACAAGGCATACACTAGATGATAGGTATTGTAAATTCTTAACCCTTTTCCTTTCTAAAACAATAAATCTAGGCGTACTGATGACCGCTCTGAGTGCCGATGATCATGGAAAACGACCTACAACAAAAGGTCGGGCCACGTAATCTATGACTCGAGCTCGATACCAATCAGAAGACCCGACCCAAAAGGGGCTCTAAAATGGGCCTTTACCCCAATGCATGTAGTGAAAATAAAAGATATTAAGAAAAATACATTTCTGATCCCAAGTAAAAATGTAAACATTCAACAACCAAAACATACATTTCTAAAAGCATACTGACGATCGAGATTTATTTAAACCATTAAAACAATCCACAAGTATAAATATGCTGGAATCCATAAAACGTAAGAAAACATCCTCGGGCTCTGTGCCTGCCTACATGCATTCAGGGGAAATAACAAAAGTCAAGAGTCATGATAAATAAAATAGAATAATCGTGAGATGACAAAGCAGATTCCATGATCACAAATTTCTCCTCCATCACCCATCCTGCCTCCCGCTTGATTACCCGTGGAAAACCACGTAATAAGGGTGAGTAACGAATTACCCAAAGAAGAATCCCCAACCGGGTACAATACGATATACATGATCATCTAGAAGAATGTATGCAAGCTATGAGTACAAACACAGAGCGGAGCACATAGCTAAGTCCACACTTGGACCTCGGATGCCAACTCGTGGTCTTAGTCCGGAAATACCACAACACACTAAACGCGCTTATACGGAACAAGTCCCGGCCTCACCGCTCTCATCGTCGATACGAAAGGTGCACTAGCTCAAGATCCCGAGGAGCTCTCCACCGGCGCCAGAATGAGCGTAAGCGCCCGCATGCTACATGCTACCGCAAACTCGGGGTGCCGGGTCTAGTGGCAAGCCGCCCGTGTTCACCACCATGCCTAACTAAATCTCTCGGATCGGTGTCACCGACATAGGGGTGTGAGACTCGACACGTGAACTATGTCACCGTACCACCGCACCGAGGCTAAGGAACCGGCCGTGGTAGGCTTACACCGTGAAGCGGTCCTTGCCCTAACAGTGGCAATCAAGGGCTACGGCCAACACGCCGAGGACGCGCCGATCGCCGGGACGAGGCAATGCCAAGTCATCATCCCGACCGCTGGGGCATTTAACGATCGCCACCCTCACCCAAGATTGCGGGGCCTACCGGTTGGGATAGCTAATCCTCACGGGGTCCAAGGACGGAGAATCTGCCTCGAACGCCCTTGCCATAGATGCAAGATACTTTATGCATCGGGCCTTGATGATTCTATCTACCTCAATTCTAAACCTTAACAATAATAACGATTCAATCAATGCACCCAATACGTGCTCATCGATACAAAGAACCTAGCATGATACTACGAAGCAAGAATGATATCGAACATGCTAGAATAGAACAACCTAGCATGGGCTAACATGAGAAACAATACAAGAGTTCATGCCACCAGAATTGCAATGTAACACCTAGAGATAAACATGCTAGTAATCATACACAGCATACAAAACAACAATCACAAATATACCGCAGGTCCACACAACCCCTGTAAAGAAATCCTTACCTTGGCTCAAGACTTCTACACACAAATCCTAAGTCATGGAACAATCCCGAGCTAGCGAGCGGGAACCTAGCAAACCAACAATAATCAAAGATCTAAAATATCTAAACAATAATAGAACAGCAAGCTCGGCTCGGAACTCACGCGCGCGCGACGACACGAGCTTGGGGTCAGCCGGGCGCGAGCCGGCACGGCAAGGACACGCGACTGCCGCTAGCGCAGCACGCAACGACGGACGCTGGCTGCCGGCCGCACGCCGCACACGGCACGGCAGGACGGCGCGCGCGCTGGCGAAGCGTCGGGCGGCGCGCGCGGCGCCGGGCGCGCGAGCGCGGACACGGCGAGCAGCTTCGGCAGGACGAGCGCGCGCGCGGCGAACGCTCGGGCGGCGGCGCGCGGGCGAGCAGGCTTCGGCAAGCGGACACGGCGAGGGCGCGCGATGGGCGCGACGCGGCGCGGGCCGACGCGCGGCGCCGGCGAGGACTCTCTGGCGTGGCGAGCGACGGGGCGATCTGTCTTCTGGGCTGCGCGACGGCAAGGTCGCTGGGACAGATCCAGCGTGGCGAGCGATCGGGCCGGACGCGGCACGATTGTGGGCGATTCAGCCTTCTGGCGAACGACAAGGTCAGCTGGGACAGATCTGGCGTGGCGAGCGATCGGGGCGATCAGGTCGCTGCTCTGGCTCACTACACTACCGGGCCGCAATCAACACAACACACACAACACACCTCTTTTCACTTGGCCAAACGCACACCAAACGGATGAGAAGAAGAAGAAGAAGATCAATACCTACCCTAATGATGATGATCGAACCCAAGGAGATGCAAGGATGAAGAATCGGCAAGGCTATGGGGATGGAGAGCTTGGGCGGCCAAGAGGTGTTTTGGAGAAGAAGATGGAATAACCTAATTCTATTTCATTTAACCAAATGCACCAAAACTCCAAAATCCAAGGTTAACTAAGATGTGATGCAGAAAGAGCAACAAGAGCACCTAATGGCTCAATTGGCACACCTCTCTACAAGCTTCCCAGAGACCCGGTTCAAACCCCTACTGCAAAGACAAATTCTCTTTATTTTTACTTTTGCATCAAACCTTGCTCAAACCAAACCTCAAACCCCTCCAAAAACCTACAAAAACCATCTAATAATTTTAGTAACTGGAAAAGACACAAACGACCCTGACGGCCCGACCAAATTACCAAATTACCCCTAGGGCATACCTGGAAGACCGGGAAGAAAAACCTGGGTCGTTACACGAGATCTCAAGAAGACATTTTGGTGGATGGGGATGAAGAGAGAGATTGCCCAGTTTGTCAGTCGGTGTCTCACTTGTCAGCAAGTGAAGGCGCCTAGGCAGAAACCAGCAGGTTTGTTGCAGCCGCTTGGGGTTCCACAGTGGAAGTGGGAGGAGATTACCATGGATTTTATTTCGGGGTTGCCCAGGACTCCCAGGGGCTATGCACAGATCTGGGTGATTGTTGACAGGTTGACCAAGTGTGCACACTTCATTCCCGGGAGGATAAGTTATACCGTGGAGCAGTGGGCACAGTTGTTCCTTGAACAGATAGTTAGGTACCACAGAGTGCCTGTTAAGATTGTCTCCGATCGAGACTCCCGTTTTACGTCCCGTTTTTGGAAGGCCCTTCAGGCCAGATTGGGCACAAAGTGCAGCTACAGTACAACCTTCCACCCACAGACCGATGGTCAGACAGAGAGGGTAAATCAGATTTTAGAAGATATGTTGCGAGCTTGTGTGTTGGATTTCCCGGGTAGTTGGGACCAGTACTTATATTTGATGGAGTTTGCCTACAACAATAGTTTTCAATCGACCATTCAGATGGCACCGTTTAAGGCGTTGTATGGTAAGCGCTGCAGATCCCCGGTATTCTGGGAAGAGGATGGAGACAGGCAGGTATTGGGACCGGAGTTGCTCCAGTTGACCAACGAGGCCGTCCAGAAAATCAGAGCTCGTATGTTGACTGCCCAGAGCAGGCAGAAGAGCTACGCCGATGTTCGGCGTAGGGAGTTGGAGTTTGAGGTTGGCCAGCATGTGTTCCTTAAGGTAGCTCCGATGCGTGGAGTTCTGAGGTTTGGTAAGAAGGGGAAGCTGTGTGACGAACCCGACCCAAAACATGGTCCTAAACCGGGATTCTCACTCAGCATGCAAGTTAAATATGATAACAAGCGGTTTAGTGCTCATATTTAAAAACCTTTCAAAACATATGAGAAGGGGGAACCCTTAAAACATAGCCAACAGTTTTCATTTAAACATCTAACGAAGTAAAACAACTTGGCCAGTATTTATAAAAATATACAATACAATTTAAACAACGTTTTAAACAATGTTCCCCTAGGACTCCTGTCCATCTACATGCTGAATAACAATGCAATAATAAATGACAGAGTGTCAGCGGCTCCCCATGATCAATCAGCTCCCTCCGCTAGCCATCCTGGTGTTGTCCCAAGTTACATAAAAGATAAATAAGGGTGAGTATAAACATACTGAGTAAGAATCCCCAACCGGGGTACAATACGATACATCAGTCATCTAGCACCTCAACATGCAAGCAAATGACTATCAACACGCATCATAGCTCAACGAGCTCATAAAACAAGATCTGGAGCCATCGGAGTCTCTTTCTTCCGCCTAACTGGGATTGGATACACCGACCAATCCCGGGACATCACCGAGGTATCTGTCACTCGGGGAATACACTCGATCCCTAGAATGTCCTCAAGGGCCTCCTTGCCCTTGCACTAATCTGACTTACGGAGAGTACCCAAGTCGCTCTAACGGAAAGAATGGTGTACTCACAACATTAGCCCGGGAGCTCTCCGAACCGGCAACTAACGCGTGTGCGCGCGCACACCGCATGCTCTCTCGCAAACCGGCTTAAATGCGGGGCCTAAGGGCAAACTACACGGGCCAGTGCACGCATGCCTATGATTCGAAGCGGTGTCACCGATCACGAGAGCGAGGCCCTCGCGCTCATCTCAGGCAAAATGATCCACCGACTCAAGATAAGAACCGCCAAGGTAGGTGACATCATGGCGGGTTCCGCTCTAGCAGGCTACAAACTAGGCTATTACCCAAGTGGGTAGCTAAGTCCACAACTGGCGGGTCGGGGGGGTAGCAAGATACGTTATGCTGCACACACTTTACTCCCGACCTGAGCTAAATCCACCTTGGCGACCGGGGGGGAAGCAAGATACGTTATGCTGCGCACACTTTACTCCCGATTAGTGGGGACAAAGTACGTTATGTCCGCTCAGCCTCTGGATGATGACAAACCCTGCAAATCTATCTAAGAGTACAGAGTAAAATTAATGATTCCTGGCTAGCAAGCAATGACCGACATAAATCACATTACCTAGCATGATACTACAACTTAAGCAGGAATCATAATCATGCTGGCAGAACAAACCTAGCATGGCACTAACATGTAAAATCAGGCAAACATGCTAGCAAGAAATCAATCAACTGCTCAATCTCTAACATGCTCATAACAGTAAACAAGCATACAAGGCACAATAGAGATAATATGGCAGGGTCCACACAACCACGGTAAGAAATCCTTACCTAGAACAAGCAGGAAAACAATAATAATAAATCACAAATCAACGAACGACCCTCGAGCCTCTAATCGATCCCGAACAGCCTGAACATCAAACAAAGCACCCAAATCAAATACATAAAACAGCCCAATTAAATCAATAACCAGCAGCCAATAAATCCGGGCCCAACGAAGAAAAGACTCGGGAAATACCATCCGAGAAGCCACAAGGCTCGGGCCAAGCCAACACACAACAAGCAGGCTGGGCGCAGGCACTGGGCGAGCTGGGGCTCGGACACGGGCGCAGGGGCACGCTGGGGCCCGAACTGGGGCGAGGCGAGGGATTGCAGGCGCTGGAGAGCAGCTGGCTAGGCGCTGGCGCGCGGCGCGGCTCGGCACAGGGGACGGCGCGCAGGATCGAGCTCGGCAAGCACAGGGGCGCGCGCGCGAGGCGACGCGACGCGACGGGCTCGGGGACGCTCGCGATGGCACGATGAGCTACAAGGCTCACGAGCTCGGCACAGTGCGAGGTGGCACGGACCAGGGCGAGGGCGACGCGGGGCTGGGCGAGGGCTGAGCGACGCGACTCAAGCGGCCTGGGCGACACTGTGCGACGCGAGCGGGCAGGCTGGGCGAGCTGGGGCGAACCTGGGCGACGCTGGCACGGCACTGTGCGGTTGGGCTCGGGCAGGCTCTAGCGTGGGCAAGCTGGGTGTAACGACCCGACCCGAATGGGGTTCTAAATAGGCCATTACCTCAATGCATGCATACAAATCTACATAAAATTTGCAAGGTGGTGTTTGGATTCTAAGTAAAAACTAAAACATGAAAACATCCATTTAAAAATCAACATAAATTCCTCAAACTCACCCCCTGCTTCCCAAGCACTGCTCCAAGACAAATACATTTCCAAAACATACTCGATCAGAGATTTATTTAAAACATACAAACTTTACAACAATGCTAGAATCCTAAATACATTCGAAAAACACCCTAGGCTCCGTGCCCAACTACATGCATTCAGAGGACACTTAAATCATAAACATAAACATAAGACTCGAGAGTTGAACAACGGGTTCCATGATCACAGCTCCTCCTCCACCATCCTGTCTCGCACCATGGTTACCCGTGGAAAACCACATAATAAGGGTGAGTAACGAATTACTCAGTAAGAATCCCCAACCGGGGTACAATACGATACACATGGTCATCTCGAGAAAGATAAGAAAGCTATGAATATAAACACAGATAGAGCACATAGCTTAGCCCACACTTGGGCCTCGGATGCCAACTCAGGGTCTTAGTCCGAAAAACAACTCACCACACAACACATCACACAAGTCGCCCTATACGAGAAACAAGTCCCGGCCTCACTGCTTCATCGTCGACGAAAGGTACACTGCTCACAATCCCGAGGAGCTCTCCACTCGGCGCTGTAATGAGCGTAAGCATGCACCGCGTGCTACTGCAGACTATGGGGGCTTTCCAGGGTCTGAAGGCAAGCTGCCCATATCCAGTCACCACGCCTAACTAAATCTTTGGATCGGTGTCACTGACATAGGGGTGTGAGACCTGGACACATAAACTATGTCATCCTGAACCACCACACCTGGGGCCAAGGAACGGTCGTGGTAGGCTTACACCAGGAAGCCGTCCTTGCCTTAACAGGTGGCAATCAGGGGCTACGGCCGAACACGCTGAGGACGTGACGACTGTCGGGGACGAGGCAATGCCAAGTCATCATCCCGACGGTTGGGGCATTAACAACTGCCTCCCTCACCCAAGATTGCAGGGCCTACCGCTTGTTAGCTAATCCTCACGGTCCAGGGACGGAATGACTTGCTCGACGTCCCCTCGCCATGGATGCAAGGTTCTTTATGCATCGGCCCGATGATGCTATCTACCGCAATTCTAACCTGCCCTAGCAAACAACAAACAATTCCATAAAATCCAATACGTGCTCAATAAGAATACAACGAGCCTAGCATGATACTACGAAGCAAAGAACAGATACGAGCATGCCAGAAAGGAACAACCTAGCATGGATTAACATGAGAATTAACCAGGAAAGTCATGCTAATCGGGGATTCAGATTAGAGCACTTATCACCAAACATGTCAATAAACACAAACAAGCATACAATCAGCAATCGCATAATATATCGCAGGTCCACACAACTCCTAAGTAGAAATCCTTACCGGGCCGAAGACCTCTAAACACAAGAAACCTAAGCTGTGATCGAACCCGAGCTAGCTAGCGAGAACCTAACAAAAACAACAATAATTACAATCAAAAGGCCCAAATATAATAAAACAAACAGGGCTCACCTCGGGAGCAACCCACGAGGCACGGCTGACACGCGAACGGGCCGATTGCACGAACGGGCAAAGAATGGGCGGCTGGCGCGCTGGGAGCGAGAATGGGCGCGTGGGGCGCGATCACGCCATGACGCTGCTGGGCACGGCTGGGCGCCGGGCGCTAAGCGTCGCGGCGCGAGCGATGGCACAGCACGGCGAGGCGCGCGCGCGCTCGGCAGAGATGGCACGGCGCGGACAGATCTGGGCGCGCGAGGGGGAGCGACGGCGAACGACGGCGATGAGGAGGGCGAGATCTGGCGGGCGAGCTCGGATCTGGCGCGTCAGGCGACGACGCCGCGATCTCGGCCTTCTTGGCGCGGCGACGGACTCGGCGACGGCGCGATCTGGCGCGCGCGGGGCTGGGCGGCGCGGCGATCTTTGGTGCGACACGCAGCGTCTTGATCTGGCCGGCTCCGGCGGTGGGGCTGGCCGGCTGCTCGGGCTGGGAGCTCGGGGGAGAGAGAGAGAGAGAGAGAGAGAGAGAAGGAGAGAGAAAGTGAATTTGGGGGAAAAAAATAAAAGAAAAGAAAAAATGGATTTGGAAAAGAAAAGGAAAATGGGAAATAAAAGGAAAAATAAGGATTTTATCCAAAATCCATCCTTATCCACTTTTATCCTTAAAAATCCCATTTCCCGGCTTCCTCCTTCGAGACCCGACCGAAGCAATCTTTTCCAATCAATAAATCTCACTAAACCAACTCCCAAATCAACACCAAGGGCCCGGGCTTGAATCCCAAAGGAAGCACACAACCAACCATCACTTTGCAAAAATCCCAAATCACAACCGAACTTCCAAACGACTAGCCCAAACATCTCGGGACTCGCAGTCCAACCCAAACAAGCCACGGCAAAGGCAGGAGCCACCTCGAAGCCCTGAAAATCCACAAATCCTGCCCAGGGAGCAAAAAGACCAAAATGCCCCTAAGGGTCCAAACAACTCTAACGGCCCAACCGAACCACTGAATCTAAACCGGAAGCTCCTCGAGAACTGGGATAGAAAACTGGGCCGTTACACTGGGTGGGCAACCAGGGGGGCTCGGGCGTGGGCAGGGGCTGGGGTCGGGCTGGAGGAGAGAGAAAGGGGAATTTTGGGGAAAATGGGAAAAAATGGGGGAAAATGGGAAAAATAAAGGAAAATGGGATTTTTATTTCTTTTTCTCTTTTTTATTAATTTTCCATCCTTATCCAAATAAATCCAATTTTCCAATTTCTAAAAAAATCCTTAAAATCCTTAAATCCCATTTCCCGGCTTCCTCCTTCGAGACCCGACTGAAGCAACCATTTCCAATCAATAAATATCACTTAAAACAACCTCCCAAATCAACACTGAGGGCCCGGCTCGAATCCCGAAGGAAACACCCAAACAACCATCACTTTGCCCAAAACCCAAATCACAACCGAACTCCAAAACGAAAAGCCCAAACATCTCGGGACTCGCAGCCACCAACAAACAAGCCTCAACAAAGGCAGGAGCTGCCTTGAAGGCCTGAAAAACCACAAATCCCGCCTCGGCAAAGAAAAGACCAAAATACCCCTAAGGGTCAAAAGCAGCTCTAACGGCCCAACCAACCATCGAATCGATCCTAAGCTCCTCGAGAACCGGGATAGAAAACTGGGCCGTTACAATACTCCCTCCTTATAAGACTTTCGTCCTCGAAAGTCCTAAGACGAAACGGCTCTAGGAATACTCCACTGATTCCTAGCCAACTGAGCTTCTCAGCTAAAACAACACTAGCCCTCTTCGAGAACCAAACCCTCTTGGGTTCTCAAAGGCTCAAAGCCACAAAGCTATCCAGTCTGCCACAACTATCTCAACAAAGACTGGCAAAGCTAACCGAAAGGCCACTACTCCGATCCGCTCAAGGATCTCAAAAGGCCTTACAAACCTTGGGCTCAAACAAACCCTCTGCTAATCCAACACTGAACACCTCTCTACGGTGTTACTCTCAACAATCTCGCAGACTGGGCACAAGCTCCAAAACTCAACGCCACGCACTGGCGTAACTTTTCTAAATTCCCACAGCTGTTATCAAACAGCCTCAACTCTACACCATGTTGGCCAAACAACTGAACCTCTCAGGTTCCAGAAACTAAACGGCCTACTCTTGCTTCACAAGAGACCAGCGAACCACAAAGCTTGCCTACAACCTTAACGAACAACAAATCGAACCACCAACTGGCGATTGATCCCAAAAAGGCAAACTTTTCCCAACAAGCACAGTGAAACTTCATTTCGCCAACGCTAAATGGCCAAAACCAGGCACAGGCTCCACTCGGCCAAGCCAACACACTGGAGCCTCTCAACGGCCGAAAGCAAACTTTTCCATGCAAATCTACTAGCAACTGGCCAAAGAGATCATTGCCAGGCAAGGATGCAACCAACGTTCCTCTCATGGAAAATCTCGGGCTGCAAGGACCAAACCATCACGCAGCCAAGAGCAACACAACAAATTTTGAGGAGAACAAACCAAAGGCTAACCAACCAGAGCCACGGCACCACCGTGCCAACTCACTCAATCGAGGCTCCGCTAATCGCCAATCGCGAAAGCACAACAACTAGAAGCAAAGCCCGAGAAAGGCTTGCTCAGCCAGAACTCAACTCAAGCTCATCGCGAGCAAAGCTCGCCTCCAAGCTACCACTCAACTCTTAAGTCCAATCTGGCTACTCAAAGGACTTCCTCCTTTTAGCCAAGGCCTAACTCATCTTGCGACTAGAACTCCACACTCTGAACATCGCAAGGAATACGGATCGCAAGGCTACCTCAAAAGATAACACTCGAGGTGGCATCCATGGTGCAACTCAACCACCATAGAAACTAGGGGAGAAAAACTTCAATCCCCAAAGAACCAACAACTTACCGTAAAAAACTCAACTCTTAAACCGGTGGCCACACCGCCTTGCGGGGACAAACAACTTTCGCTTGCTAACAACACAATGCAGGGGACCCTCTCATTGGGCTAACCATCGCGCTTACTCGATCCACTACACAACTCAGGAGCTAAGCTGACTACTCCCCAACGGGGAACGATTTCCCAGTAAGCAAACTCTGAAGGGCAGCGAACTTCACACAAGCTCGCTGACTTGCTCAAACCCAAAGCAACAGCAACCAACTCAACTTGGAAGCACACCCAAGGGAAACCTCAACTGATTGGACCACCAACCAGAACTAGAAGAACTTACTCAACTGCCGACGGAGGGGTCAGCTCGCAAAACTTTCTGACTAGAAACAAGTCCTCAGGGCAACACCCTCTTGCTCGAACCGAGCTAGCTCTTGAAACAACAAGAGAACCGAATCTTCGTCAACACCAAGCACCAACTAGCCAACTCACCGGAACCAATCCGGACTCTGCTCCAAACAAGCACTAGCTTGCTAGACTACCAAGTCTGCATGCAACTCACCCAAGGAACACTACCTGGGTCTAACTGAGCTCTTGAGAGGCTCTCTACAAACTACGGATCCTCCGACACACACGGTCGTCAAAAGAACTAACAGACAACCGGCTACACGGGCACAATCCTCTCCAGCATCTCAACTATGCTGGCCAACTCCACCTTGAAAACCAAGAGGACCGGAGACGCTACAGAATGCGTCAACCTCCTACTCAAAGCTCAACCTCAACAAACCTTCTGCCCAAGGCAAGGATCCGAACAGCTCTCTTAGCCATAACGATCGAAATCTGCGGCTTTGCTACCACCGCTCTTGTTCGATCCAATCAACTCGACTGAGCTAAGGACCAACAAGCAAAACTTGCTTAAACAACAACCCGGCAACGAGCACGGCATCCTTACAACCAAAGCTGGGGCACTTGCCAAGAACCAAAGCCTTGAAACTAAAAGACTGAGCACTGGCTCCTCAACACGAACCTCTCGTGGTTTCCCAAACATGAACCACGGAACGAGCTACACAAAAGTACACCGACGTGTACAGCTCCAACTTGATCCAATGCCAACAAGGGCTCTCACACAGGGCAACTGCCTTCAACAGAGCCACTACTAACCCGGGAGCAACAAGAGTTCAAACCCTCTCGGGGCCAACTCACCACGGAAAGCCACATTAGCCAACTCACTCTTACAAGAGCAAATCCACACCAAGCTATCATACCTCAAGCCAATGTGCTCACTAAACGCTCCGAACAGCCATCCAACTCATGGCACTAACACTAGATCAATCACGCATCCTTGATGCCAACACTACCCATACTAGGGTAACTAAAGGGGTAGCCGAATCATGCTACCAACAAACTGGCTCACAAGCTCACAACACAGGAGCGAGAACTCGAACGCGCTAGCTCTTAACAGCCTACAGCATCCTTTGGTACCCAACTCTCGGTGACCCTGGAATGCTCCTACTTTCCCTCGAAAACCTCATACTTGTAGTCCTCTGACTACCACCGAGCTAGATCTCTTATGCAACCAAACAGGTGCAACCTCAATAAATGGGTACAAGACTAGAGGGAATGCTGAACTCTGGGCGGCCACGGAATCACCTGCACCAAAGTGCCAACTGGCCTCAATCTAGGCCTCCTCTCAAAGCCTGGTGCCAACAGGCACTACATCCTTTACAACACAAATCAGCCTTAAACGAGCTTTATGCCCCTCTGAGGAAAGGGAAGGTCACACTCCAAGTGACGGGGCAATGGCACTCAACACAAGAGTCCAAACACTCGAGCAGCCTAATCTCTGGCATCTCGACCAACAAACATGCCAAGGCCTACTCCTGCATCCCACTCGATGCTCAACAAAAGCTCAGGCTAACTCCTGCATCCCACTCGATGCTCAACAAAGCTCAGGCCAACTCTTGCATCTCCCTCGATGCTCAACAGAAGCTCAGGCCAACACCTCGGGTGGCAACAACTAGTTCCACACTGGGAACATCCAAACAAAAGAGCTCCATTCTACTAGCCCACTGAAATCCACAAACGGATCAAACCCTGGCAAGCAAACTCCACAATACACCCTGGCTACGAGGGTACTAAAAGAACTGGCTGCACCACGACAGCAGGCTTGCAAGGGGGCAAAGATGTCTCTACATCTGCCTCAAGCCACTAACACGGCAACTTGCCAACCAATCGGGCGACTGGTGGAGACTCAGCTAGTCCACCTCTCTCAAGGGACTACCACCACCAACTGCTGTACCAAACAGCACAGGAACGACACACCTAGGCCTCTGAACAGCAGGGCATCCCAACACACGGATGCTAAACTCAAACTTGGCCAACTGCTTACTACTAGCAGCATGACTTTCTAAACATCGAGTTCTACAGGCATCCACTTGCCAAACTGGGTGGCTCCATCAACGCCAACAAACTCGACGGCAAAAACCTGCTGATCATGCCCTCCCGGGAACCTCTGGGGCTACAAGAGCTACTGGGGGGAAATGTTGAAACAAACTCTGTCAGCTGGGCTATCTGTGCCCGAGACTCCTTACTACG
This sequence comes from Sicyos edulis, assembly GCA_036507275.1. Lineage (NCBI taxonomy): Eukaryota > Viridiplantae > Streptophyta > Magnoliopsida > Cucurbitales > Cucurbitaceae > Sicyos > Sicyos edulis. The sequence goes on from CM071847.1 coordinate 20,264,012, forward strand.
CTCTACAAACTGCGCCTGGGTCTCCGCTCTTTGATAGCTAAAGACCTGCCATCAAATCTCTCATGGCTGGAGCACACTCTGCTCAAGGAGTCTCCCCCTCCACTTGGCAACTCAAGTGCCAGGGCCAACTCTGGCCAACAGGCCTAACAACCCTGGACGCGGCCTCATCATCAATACAATCAGTCCAACACCTCGGGTGGACATGCCAAGCGTCCTGCTCCTCTGAGTGCGATCAACACACTGGCGATCTGCACAAAGTACCTCCACCCTCTCACTAGGGGAAAAACAACAACTGAGCCACAAATGGCCTACGGGAGTCTAAGCTCGCCTCTCTCGTGCGATCGACGACACCGGCGATCGCACAAAGCATAATCTTTGGCCCCCACACTGGGGCTCTCACTGCTCAACAAACTGCTCGCACTGCGGAAAGTTGGCATGATGGCGATCAAATCCCAAACCAACAACGAGTCAGAACCTGCTCGTCTCCGCTCCACAACTCTACACAAGGCATAAAAGCTAGATGAAAAGTATTGTAAATTCCTACCCCTTAGCTTAATTGAACTCAGACAAACCTGGCAGCTGTGGAGTGCTGATGATCATGGGAGCAATAACCTACAAAGCAGGTTAGTCTACAAAATCTATGACTCTATGCTCTGATACCAACTGTGTCGAACCCGACCCAAAACATGGTCCTAAACCGGGGTTCTCACTCAGCATGCAAGTTAAATATGATAACAAGTGGTTTAGTGCTCATATTTAAAAACCTTTCAAAACATATGAGAAGGGGGAACCGTTAAAACATAGCCAACAGTTTTCATTTAAACATCCAACGAAGTAAAAAACCTGGCCAGTATTTATAAAAATATACAATACAACTTAAACAACGTTTTAAACAATGTTCCCCTAGGACTCATGTCCATCTACATGCTGAATAACAATGCAATAATAAATGACAGAGTGCCGGCGGCTCCCCATGATCAATCAGCTCCCTCCTCTAGCCATCCTGGTGTTGTCCCAAGTTACTTGAAAGATAAATAAGGGTGAGTATAAACATACTCAGTAAGAATCCCCAACCGGGGTACAATACGATACATTAGTCATCTAGCACCTCAACATGCAAGCAAACAGCTATCAACACAGATCATAGCTCAACGAGCTCATAAAACAAGATCTGGAGCCATCAGAAGTCTCTTTCTTCCGGCCTAACTGGGATTGGATACATTGACCAATCCTGGGACATCACCGAGGTATCTGTCACTCAGGGGGAATACACTGATCCCTAGAATGTCCTCAAGGGCCTCCTTGCCCTTGCACTAATCTGGACTTACGGGAGAGTACACCGAACAACCGAATCTTGAACCGAAAGCACCTGAAAAACCAGAATAGAAATCTGGACCGTTACAATACTCCCTCCTTTTAAGACTTTCGCCCCCGAAAGTCCTAAGACAAAAACATCTCTAGGAAATCTCCACTGATCCTTAACCAACCGAACTCCCGGTTAAGCAACCCTAGCCCTCCTTCGAAAGCCAAACCCTCTTGGGTTCCCAAATGCTCAAAGCTACAATGCCATCCAGTCTGCCACAAACCATCTAAACCAAGACTGGGCATACACTGAACTCCAAAGAAATAAATTCGATAGAGCTAGACGGAAAGCCACATCCTTAACTCACACCAACTCTCAAACGGTCTTACGACCCTAGGGCTCACTTATCTCTGCTGAACCAACTCAGAACGCCTCTCTACGGCGCTACTCTCAGCAAACTCGGGGACTGGTCACAAGCTCTAAAACTCTACGCCACGCACTGGCATAACTTCTCTGAATGCTCACAGCTGCTAACAAACAACCTCAACCCTACACCATGCTGTCCAAACAACTGAACCTCCCAGGTTCCGGAAACTAAACGGCCTACTCTTACTTCACAAGAGACCAGCGAACCCCAATGCTTGCCTACAAGCCTTAACAAAATCCAATTGAACCATCAACTATCCACTGATCCTAAAGGCAAACTTCTCCAACTAGAACGCGTCCACAACACTTAAGCAACCATCTTAAAGGGAAATCGTCGTACCAAAGACAAGGGGCACATTCCTGGTTCATCAGACGGCTAACACCACTCACACCAGCTGAAACTTCAGCTACGGCCACCTCTAAAAGACAAGGTCCAGGCACAGGCTCCACTCGGCCAAACCAACAAACTAGAGCCCCTCATCGGCCGAACGCAACTTTCAATGCAACCTACACGCAACTGGCCTAAGAGAACATTGCCAGGCAAGGAAACAACCAACATTCCTCTCATGGAAACCTCGGGTAGCAAGGACTAAACCATCACGCAGCTACTAGCAACACAACACCTTGAGGATAACAACTCAAAGGTTTTACCAACCAATGCCACGACACCTCTGTGCCGACTCACTCAACTGTGGCTCAGCTATAATGCCAATTGCGAACGCACAACAACTAGGAACAAAGCCCGAGAAGGGCTTGCTTAGCAGAAACTCAAACCAAGCTTATAACGAGCAAAGCTCGCCTCCAATCTACCACTCAACTCTTAAGTCCAACTGGCTACTCAAAGGACTTCCTCCTTTTAGCTTAGACCTATCTCATCTTCCAACCAGAAACTCCACACCCGGAACATCGCGAGGGATACGGGAAACAACAACCACAAAGCTTGCGGATCATAAGCCACACGAATCAGCAAGACTACCTTAGAAGTTAATACTCGAAGCTGACATCCACGGTGCAACTCAACCACCCAAGAAACTAGGGGTTCTTCAAACCCCAAAGATCCAACAACTTTCCAAAGAATGTTTCAACTCTAAAAGCGGCCGGCCTCACTTTTGCGGGGGGCAAACAACTTTCCGCTTGCTAACAACACAACGCAGGGACCCTCTCGCTGGGCTGACCGCTGCGCTACTCTGATCAACTACACAACTCAGGAGCTAAGCTGACTTCTTCTAAACGGAAACGATCTCCCAGCAAGCGAGCTTCCGCAGGACAGCGAACTTCACACACGCTAGCTGTCTTGCTCATCAAAGGCAACAACAACCAAATCTCTAGGAAGCATCAACCGAGGAATCCCACAAACGATTGGACCACCAATCTAGAACTAGCAGTACTTACTCATCCGCTGAGGGAGGGGTCAACTCCCAAAACAACCTGACTAGGAACAAGTCCTCAGGGCAACACCCGCTTGCTCGAACCGAGCTAGCTCTTGAAACAACATGGGAACCATCCTTGGTCAACACCAAGCACTACCTTGCTAAGAATTCCAAAAACAAACGCGGGGGCTACTAAGAACAACGCTAGCTTGTCAACCGATTACAAGCTTCCAGCAACTCAACCGAGGAACACTGCCTGGGTCTGACTGAGCTCTGGTGAGGCTCTCCACAATCTAGGGTTTCTCCAACCACCCTCTGACACAAAATGTCGACAAACGGTCTAACAGGCATCTGGCTACACAAGCGCAACTCTCTCCAGCATCTCAACTATGCTGGCCAACTCCAACTCCTTGGAAACCAAGAGGACCAGAAACGCTACAGAATGAGTCATACTCCTACACAAACATCAGCCACAACATAGCTTCTATCCAAGGTAAGGATCCGAACAACACTCTTAACCATGACGATCAGAAAGTGCGCGGCTTCGCTACCACCGCTCTTGTTTAGTTCCAACTGAACTCTAACCATCGATCAACAAGAAGTTCCTCTAACCAGGTCAAGGTCCAACTAGCAAAACTTGCTTAAACAACAACCCGGCTACGAGCACGGTATCCTTACAACCAAAGTTAGGGCTCTTGTCAAGAACTAAGGCCCTAACACCTCAAGGACTGAGCACTGGTCCCTCAACACGATCCTCTCGTGGTTCTCGAAATATACAACACGGAACGAGCTACATAAAAGTACACCGGCGTGTACAGCTCCAACTTGATTCCTTAAGATCCAATTCCAACAAGGGCTCTCACACAAGGCATCTTTTTCCTCCCAATAGAGCTACAACTAACAAGGGAGCAACAAGAGTTCAAACCCACTCGGGGTCAACTCACCACGGAAAACCACATTGGTCAATTCACTCTACAAGAGCATATCCACACCAAGCTGACATACCTCAAACCAATGTGCCCACTAAATGTGCTCCGCTCAACCATCCAACTTATGGCTCTAACACTGGATCAACCACGCATCCTCGATGCCAACACTACACATACTAGGGTAACTCAAAGGGTAGTCGAATCATGCTACCATCAAACTGACTCACAAGCTCACAACACATGTGCGGGAAGTCGAACGCGCTAGCTCTTAACAACCTACGACATCCTTTGTACCCAACTCTCGGTGACCCTGAAATGCTCCTACTTTGTAACGGCCCAGTTTTCTATTCGGGTTTTTCAGGTGCTTTCGATTCAAGATTCGGTTGTTCGGTTGGGCCGTTAGAGCTATTTTAACCTTAAGGGGTATTTTGGTCTTTTGCTTCCCGGGCAGGATTTGTGGATTTTCAGGATTTCAGGGTCGCTCTTGCCTTTGCCGAGGCTTGATTGTTGTTGGATGCAAGACCCAAGATGTTTGGGCTAGTCGGTTGGAAGTTTGGAGGTAGTTTGGGTTTTGGCAAAGTTATTGTTAAGTTTAGTGCTTCCTTTGGGGATTTGAGCCCTTGCCCTTAATGTTGATTTGGGAGTTTGAATTGAGTGAGTTTTGAATTAGGAGAAAAGTTGTTTCTGCCAGGTCTCGCATGAGGAAGCTTTGGGATGGGATTTTAGACCCATTTAAATTAGGAAAAGGAAAGAAAATCAAGAAAATCCCATTCCCCTTGTTTTGCAAGACTCTCTCTCTCTCTCTCCCCAAACCCTAGCCGCACCAAGCCTTGGAACCGAGCCAAGGAGCCCATCCGAGCCACCTTACTCCAGCCGCACCAGACCGCCCAGGCCGCCCAGCGTCGCCCGTGCATCGATCCAGCCGCCCAGATGCGTCCCCCTTGCGTCGCCCAGCCGTCGCACGCCCTGCATCGCCCGATGACGCTCGCCTGCACCGCACGTCGTCTGCATTCGCTCCCAGCGCGTCGTGTCTCTGTGGCCGTCCGCGCCTCAGCCACTTGTCCGCGCGCCCGTTCCAGCGCGATCGCTCGCCTGCGCCAGCCCCTGTCTGCACGCGTCACCAGGTGCCGTACCCGCGCCAAGCCGTGCCTGCTCGCCCATCACCCATCTCCCAGCGCCCAGCCTGCCTCCTTGCTGCCGACAGCCTGCCCTGCTGTGTTGGTGTGGCCCGAGCCTTGTGGCTTCTCGGATGGTATTTCCCGAGTCTTTTCTCCCTTGGGTCCTAAGTTGTTGACTGCTATTTATTTAATTAGGTTGTTTTTATTAAATGCTTAGGTTGCTCGGGTTCTCTTAGAAGCTCGAGGGTCGCTTGGTTGATTTATGATAGCTATTTCTTCTTGTTTCCAGGTAAGGATTCCTTACCGTGGTTGTGTGGACCCTGCGATATTATCATGATGTGCCTTGTATGTATGTTTGCTGTCATGAGCATGATAGTGATAGGGCAGCTATGATTGATCTCTTGCTAGCATGTTTGTCTGATTGTACATGTTAGTGCTATGCTAGGTTTGTTCTTCCAGCATGCTTATGATTCCTATTTTAAGTTCGTAGTATCATGCTAGGTTAAGAGTGATTGATGTTGATATGTATGTATAGCCAGGAATCAGTGATTTCATACTCTTATCTAGTGTAGTAGGGTTTGTCATCATTCAGAGGCTGAGAGCGGACATTACGTACTTTGTCCCCACGGGTCGGGTTTGAGAGCGAAGCATAACGTTCTTTGCTTCCCCCCGGCCGCCGATGTGGATGTAGCTACCACATCGGCATAAGCCTAGTTTGTAGCCTGCTATAACGGAACCCTGCCAACGGTGCAAGCCTGCCTTGGCCGGTTCTTAGCTTCAGGTCGGTGGTACAGGCTGCACAGATGAGTGCAGAGGGCCTCGCACTACTGTGTTCAGTGACACCGCTTCCGAGTCTTTAGGCATGCGTACCTCGCCCGCGTAGTTTGTACTTAGGCCCCCACATTTACGCCGGTTGTAACAACATGCGGTGTGCGCGCACACGCGTTAGTCGCCGGTTCGGAGAGCTCCCCCGGGCTAATGTTCGTGAGTACACCAGTTCCTTCCAGTTTAGAGCCAGACTTTGGGTACTCTCCCGTTAGTCCAGATTTATTAGCGAGGGCAAGAAGCCCTTGAGGACACCCGTTGGGATTGGTTTTTTAACTAATCATTGTGGTCGAGGGAGAAAAACCCTCGAGGGTGTCAGACATCTTGGGATCGGTTTTTGAGCTGATCAATTGGCCGAGGGAGAAAGACACTCGGAGATGTCCCGGGATTGGTTATGAGAACCAATCATTAGGCCGGAAGTAGGAGAGTTTCGAGGATTCTGGATTTTGCCTTGTAAGCTCGTTGAGCTATGATCTGTGTTGGTAACTGTTTGCATGTATACTAGGGGTGATAGATGACTGATGTATTGTATCGTACCCCGGTTGGGGATTCTTACTGAGTATGTTTATACTCACCCTTATTTCTGCTGGTTTTCCACCAAGTAACTTGGGACAGCACCGGGATGGCTAGCGGAGGGAGCTGATTGATCATGGGGGCCGCCGGCACTCTGTCATTTATTGTTTGCATAATTTGTTCAGCATGTAGACGGACAAGAGTCCTAGGGGGACGTTTTTTTTAAAAGTTGTTTAAACTGTTTTGTATGTTTTTATAAACACTGGCCAGGCTTGTTTTACTTTGTTGGTTTTGCTTAAATGAGGATTGTTGTTTATGTTTTAAAGTGTTCCCCATTCTCAAATGTTTGAAAGGTTTTAAATATGAGCACTAAATCGCTTGTTAACGTATTTAGCTTGCATGCTGAGTGAGAACCTAGGTTTAGGACCGTATTTTGGGTCGGGTTCTTACATACTTTCCCTCGAATGACCTCATACTTGTAGTTCTCTGACTACCACCGAGCTAGATCTCTTATGCAACCCAAATAGGTGCAACCTCAGGAAACGGGTACAAGACTAGTGGGGATGCTATACTCCGGGCGGGTCATAGAACCACCTGCACAAAAGTGCCATCTGGCCTGAATCTAGGCCTCCTCTCAAAGCTTGGTGCCAACAGGCACTACATCCTTTACAACACAAATCAAACTTATACGAGCTTTATGCCCCTCTGAGGGTAGGGAAGGTCACACTCCAAGTGACGGGGCAATGGCACTCAAAACAAGAGTCCCAACACTCGAGTAGTCTACTCTCTGGCAGCTCGTCTAACAGACATGCCACGACCTACTCCTGCATCCCACTCCATGCTCAGCAAAAACTCAGGCCAACCCTCGGGTGGCAACAACTAGTTCCACATTTGGAACATGCAAACCAAAGAGTGCTCCACCCTACTAGCCTGCTAAAATCCACGGACGGATTAAGCCCTGACAAGAAAACTCCACACTACACCCTGGCTACGGGGTACTAAAAGAACTGGCTGTAAAACGACAGCAGGCTCGCAAGGGGTCAAAGATGTCTCTACATCTTCCCCAAGCCACTAACACGGCGACTTGCCAATCGATCGGGCGACTGGTGGAGACTCTGCTGGTCCACCTCTCTCAAGGGACTTCCACCACCCAACTGCTGTATAAAACAGCACAGGAAAGGCACGCCTCGGCCTTTGAACATCAGGACATCCCAACACACGGATGATAAACTCAATCCTGGCCAACCACTTTGCTGCTAGCAGTAGGTCTTTCTAAAACATCAAGCTCTACAGGCTTCCACTTGCCAAACTCGGCGACTCCATCAACGCCAACAATCTCATCGGCATAAACCTGCTGTTCCTGCCCTTCCGGGAACCTCCGGGGCTACTAGAGCTACTGGGGGTGTCTCCTGAATAAACTCTATCAGCTGGGCTATCTGTGCTCGGGACTCCTCACTACACGCTACAATCTGCGCCTGGGTCTCCCCTCTCTGATAGCTAAAAGACCTGCCATCAATTCTTTCATGGTTGGAGCACACTCTGCTCAAGGAGTCACACTCTGAGGCGTGCTAGCCTCTACCCCTCCACTTGGCAACTCAACTTCCAGGGCCACAACTGGCCTACGGGTCTAAACAACCCTGGACGTGGTCTCAACATTGATATCATCAGTCCAACTCCTCGGTTGGACATACCAAACGTCCCTGCTCCTCTATGTGTAATCAACATACTGGCGATCTGCACAAAGAGTAAAAGCTGGCCCACGCTGGGGCTCTCACTGCCCATCAAGGGTAACACATGTATACTAGATGCAGTATTGTAAAACAAAACCCTTAGCTTAATGAACTCAGACAAACCTGATGGCCGTGGAGTGCTGATGATCATGGGAACAACAACCTACAAAGCAGGTTAGTCTACATAATCTATGACTCTGTGCTCTGATACCAACTGTAAGAACCCGACCCAAAACACTCAGCATGCAAGTTAAATATGTCAACAAGCAGTTTAGTGCTCATATTTTAAAACTTTTCAAAACATTTGTGAACGGGGAACACTTAAAGCATAACTTGCAATTTTCATTAAGCAAAACCAACAAAGTAAAAACAAGCCTGGCCAGTATTTATAAAAACTATCAAACAGTTTAAATCAGTTTCAATAACGTTCTCCTAGGACACCCGTCCATCTACATGCTGAATTAATAATGCAAATAACAAATAACAGAGTGCCGGCAGCTCCCATGATCAATCAGCTCCCTCCGCTAGCCGTCCCGGTGCTGTCCCAAGTTACCTGGTGGAAAAAACCATAGAAATAAGGGTGAGTATAAACATACTCAGTAAGAATCCCCAACCGGGGTACAATACGATACATCAGTCATCTAGCACCCTAGTATACATGCAAACAGTTACCAACACAGATCATAGCTCAACGAACTTACCAGGAAAAATCCGGAGTCCTCGGAAGTCTCCTACTTCCAGCCTAATGATTGGTTCTCATAACCAATCCTGAGACATCCTTGAGGGTCTTTCTCCCTCAGAATAATGATCAGCTCAAAAACCGATCCCATTAGATGTCTGACACCCTCGAGGGTCTTTCTCCCACGACCATATGATCAGCTCAAAAACCAATCCCAATGGGTGTCCTCAATGGTCTCTTACCCTCGCTAATAAGTCTGGACTATCGGGAGAGTACCCGAAGTCTGGCTCTAAACTGGAAGGAACAGGTGTACTCACGAAAATTAGCCAGGGGGAGCTCTCCGAACCGGCGACTAACGCGTGTGGGCACACACCGCATGCTGCTGCAACCGGCGTAAATGTGGGGGCCTAAGTATAAACTACGCAGGCCAGGTATGCATGCGTAAAGACTCGGAAGCAGTGTCACTGATCACAGTAGTGCGAGGCCCTCGGCACTCATCTGTGCAACCTGTACCACCGACCTGAAGCTAAGAACCGGCCAAGGCAGGCTTGCACCGTTAGCAGGGTTTGGCTCTAGCAGGCTACAAACTAGGCTTATGCCGATGTGGTAGCTAAATCCACATCGGCGGCGGGGTGGGAAGCAAGGTACGTTATGCTTTGCTCTACTCCCGACCGGTGGGGACAAGTACGTTATGTCTGCTCTCAGCCTCTGGATGATGACAAACCCTACTATACTAGCTAAGAGTAAAGAGTAAATGATTCCTAACTAACATACAATAATCCACATCAATCACACTTAACCTAGCATGATACTACGAACTTAAAACATGAATCATAAGCATGCTGGAAGAACAAACCTAGCATGGAACTATCATGTACAATCGGTCAAACATGCTAGCAAGAGATCAATCATAGTTGCCCTATCACTATCATGCTCATAACAGTCAACAAGCATACAAGGCACATCATGATAATATCGCAGGGTCCACACAACCAGGGTAAGAAATCCTTACCTGGAAACAAGCAGAAATAACTATCACAAATCAACCAAGCGACCCACGAGCTTCTAAGAGAACCCGAGCAACCTAAGCATTTTTTAAAAACAACCTAATTAAATAAACAGCAGGCAATAGCATAGGGCGCAAGGGAGAAAAGACTCGGGAATTACCATCCGAGAAGCCACAAGGCTCGGCCCGTCCATCACAGCAAGGCAGGCTGTCGGCAGCAAGGAGGCTGTCTCAGCGCACTGGCGCAGCATGGGACGCTCGTGCAAGAGTTGGGTGCTGGGCGCAGGCGCGACAGGGACACGGGCGCGCTGGAGCGGGCGTTGAGGCGTCTAGGTTACTGGGAACGGCGCACGGGCGATGCGTCTGGATTAGAGGAATACGCGGGCGACGCATCTGGGCTATAGGGAATGAGCGGGTGACGCATCTAGGCTACAGGGAACGACGCGGGCAACGCATCTGGGCTATGAGGGGCGGGCAGCTCGCCACACGCGGGCTGGGCGACTGGTGCGGAGCCGACGGTCTTTGTGTCGGCCTGAGTAGCGCTTGGGAGTGGGCGATCTGGTGCGGAGCGGTGCGGCCTGGTGCGGGGCTGAACTATGCGGCACAGCGTGGGGTTTGGCAGAGCAGCACTGTGCGGGGCTGGGCTTGAGCGAGCTGGCGTGACGCTGGGCGGCTCGGAGCTGGGGCTGGGTTGGGCGAGCTGGACTGGCTAGGGTTTGGGTTGGGGCTCGGGTTTGGTGATAGGGAGAGAGAGAGAGAGAGAGAGACAAAACAAGGGGGAAATGGGATTTCCCTTATTTTTCCATCCTTATCCTATTTTAAATAGGTCTTGAAGACCTAAAATCCCTTCCCACGGCTTCCTCCTTCAAGCCCCGGCTGAAGCAATCTTTTCCAATAAATAAAACTCACTTAATTCAAACTCCCAAATCAACATTAAGGGCAAGGGCTCAAATCCCAAAGGAAGCACTAAACTCAACAATAATTTTGCCAATAACCAAACCACTTCCAAACGACTAGCCCAAACATCTTGGGTCTTGCAACCAACAACAATCAAGCCTCGACAAAGGCAGGAGTGACCCTGGAATCCTGAAAACCCACAAATCCTGCCCGGGGTGCAAAACACCAAAATACCCCTAAGGGTTAAAATAGCTCTAACGGCCCAACCGAACAACCGAATCTTGAACCGAAAGCACCTGAAAAACCGGAATAGAAATCTGGGCCGTGACAGAAGTGGAGTCCCCGTTTTGTTGCATATCGGTTAGTTCTTTCCCGTCATTGTCAGCTGTACAGTGTTTTCTTGTATCGATGTTGAGGCAGTATGTGCCGGACCCATCGCTCATTGTGGACTTTGAGCCTTTGCAGCTGAATGAGGATTTGAGCTTCGAGGGGAAGCCTGTGAGTGTTCTGGTCTTTGAGACGAAGTCGTTGCGTATTCGTGAGATCCGTTTGGTAAAAGTTCAATGGAGGAGTCAGAGTTCAGAGGAAGCCACTCGTGAGCGGGAAGGACGAGAAGAGATTGCAGTATCCTGAGCTGTTTCAGTCTTAAGGACTTTCGAGGACAAAAGTCATAAAAAGGAGGGAATATTGTTACAGCCCAGGTTTTCATCCCGGTCATCCAGGTTTGCCCTAGGGGTATTTTGGTAATTTGGTCAGGCCGTCAGGTCCGTTTATGTCTTTTTTCAGTTGTTAAAATTATTGGATGGACTTAAGTTGGATTTTGTTGCTTTGTGGAGGTGTTTGGGCATGGAGGGATGAAAAAGTAAAATAGGGATTTAAAGTTGCTGCAGCCGAGGTTCGAGCCAGGGTGGCCTTGTGTGCTAGAGTAGGGCCTTGCCAGTTGAGCCACCAGGTGATCTTGTTGCTCTTTCCGCGGCATATCTTGGTTAGCCTTGAGTACTTGGGATTTGGTGCATTTGATTAAAAGAAAAGAAATTAGGGTTGTTGTTGTTTCTTCTCCAAATCAACCTTGGCCGCCCAACCCTTTTCCTCAAGCTCCATTGCCGTGATTTTCTTTCCCGTGCCATGCTTCTCGCTTACCGAGCGAAAGAAATTTCACCGAGCAAGCAGAGATCGCCCAAAGAAGAAATTTCCCAGCCCGAGCAACACGTCGCAGCCCAGCGTCCAGCCCTACCTGCCGCACGCTCATATGCCTGCAGCAGCCAAATCGCACGCCCAGACGCCCAAAGAATCGCGATCGCGGCCGCAGCCAACCATGTTACGCACGCACCAGACGCCATCGCCAACCGAGCTCGCGCTTTGACGCACGCTCACAGAACGCGCCCGTGTTTTCATCCCGGTCTTCGAGGTATGCCCCGGGGTATTTTGGTAATTTGGTCGGGCCGTCGTGGCCGCTTATGTCTTTTTTCCAGCTTGCTAAAATTATTGGATGGATTTATGTAAGTTTTTAGGCTTTGTGGATGGGTTTGAGCATGGATAGATGCAAAAGTAAAAATAAAGGAAATTATGTTGCAGCTGGGATTCGAACCCGGGCCTCCGGGAAAGCCTGTGAGGATGCGTGCCAGTTGAGCTATGGAGAGCTCTTGTTGCTCTTTCTGCGTCATATTATGGTTATCCTTGGACCTTGGAGTTTGGTGCATTTGGTTAAATGAAAAGAAATTAGGTTTTGTTATGTCCTCTTCTCCAAATGCTCCATGGCCGCCCAACCCTTCCTCTCCCAATCCCCAAGCCGATTTTCATTCCCTTTGCGGCCCGTGGTTCGATCGTCTTTCTGGGTAAGTTTCTTCGTCTCTTCGTCTTCTCCGATTTGAGTTCTTCTTTGGCGAATGTAAATAGAAGAGTGTGGGTGTGTGTGTGTGTTTGTTTGCGGCTGCCGAGAGGAGCCCCACCAAGAAATTTCCACCGTCGCGGCTCCCCACCACCCAGATCGCACCAAAGAAGAAGCCCAGACGCCGGAGTCGCCCAACTCCATCGCCCTGCAGTGCCATCGAGCAACTTTGCCGCTCAAAGAAATGCGCCGACGCGCCTGACAGCCTTTCTTCGCGCAGCCTAACAGACGCCTGAGCGGCCCACGCCGCAGAACCCGTGATCTCGCCCAGCCCAGATCGCCTGCCGAGCCCCTCTACAGCAGCAGATCGCACGCCCAACGCTCGTCACCACCAAGACGCCTGCTCGTCGTCCCAGCCACGCCAGCGTGTCCGTCGCGTCCGCTTTGTCTCGCGCCTATGCGCTGCAGCGGCCGCCGTCCGTCAGCAGCAAGGTGGGCCAGCTCTACCGCCCATCTGCTCTCTCGCTGCCCGCGCCCAGCGCCACCTTTGCCGCCCATCGGTGCCCATCGGCGCCAGCAGCAGCCTCCTCGCCATGCTATCTCTCGCCTCGTCCGCGTGTCAACCGCGCCGCGTGAGTTGCTCCTTGAGCCAAGCCTTGTTTATTTTATTATGTTTAGGCCTATGGATTGTGATTATTATTGTGTTTGTTAGGTTCTCGTTAGCTAGCTCGGGATCGATCGCACTTAGGATTTTTATGTGTAGTTGCCTCCCGCTGTGTAAGGATTTCTTACCGGAGTTGTGTTGACCTGCGATGTTCTATGTGATTGATGTTGTATGTTTGTTTGTGACTATCAAAGATGTATAGTTTAGGTTCTCTGCTCGATTTCTGATCGCATGACTTCGTATGTTGTTCTTTCATGTTAGTCCATGCTAGGTTGTTCGATCCGCATGCTCATATTCATTCTTGTTCCGTAGTACCATGCTAGGTCTGCAGATTTTTTTGAGCACGTATCGGATTGTTGCCGATTGTTAAGGCGAGTTAGAATTGGTAGGTAGCATCATCCGGCCCGATGCATAAAGTATCTTGCATCCATGGCGGGGACGCCGAGACGATTCTCCGTCCCTCGACCCCGTTAGGGTTTAGCTAACCCGACCGGTAGGCCCCGCAATCTTGGGTGAGGGTGGCGGATCGTTAAATGCCCCAACGGTCGGGATGATGACTTGGCATTGCCTCGTCCCCAACGATCGGCACGTCCTCGGCGTGTTCGGCCAGAGCCCTTGATTGCCACCGATAGGGCAAGGGCGGCTTCTGGTGTAAGCCTACCACGACCGATTCCTTAGCCTCGGTGCGGTGGTTCAGGTGACATAGTTCACGTGTCCGTGTCTCACACCCCTATGTCAGTGACACCGATCCAGAGATTTAGTTAGGCGTGGTGACTGGACATGGGCACCTTGCCACTAGACCCGACACCCCCATAGTCCGCAGTGGCACAAGGTGCGCGCTTACGCTCATTACAACACACCACTGCAGAGCTCCTCGGGATCTTGAGCTAGTGCACCTTTCGTATCGACGAGAGATGCGGTGAGGCCGGGACTCGTTTCGTCGTATAGGGCGTATTGTGTGGTGATTTATCTCCTGACTAAGACCACGAGTTGGCATCCGAGGTCCAAGTGTGGACTTAAGCTATGTGCTCTATTGTAACGACCAAGGTTTTCATCCCGGTCTTCCAGGTATGCCCTAGGGGTATTTTAGTAATTTGGTCGGGCCGTCAGACCGCTTTATGTCTTTTTCTAGTTGCTAAAATTATTGGATGGATTTATGTGAGTTTTGAGGCTTTGTGGATGTGTTTGGGCATGGGGAGATGCAAAAGGAAAATTGTGTGTTAAAAGTGTGTTTGGTGGGTTTCAACCCGTGGTCCGAGAAGTCGTGTGGGTGGTGTGGCCGTTGAGCTATGGAGAGCTCTTGTTGCTCCTTCCGGTCATTTTATGGTTAGCCTTGGGTTTTGGAGTTTTGTTGTATTTGGTTAAAAGAGAAAGGAAGCTAGGTTTGCATTTCTTCTCCAACACCTCACTTTGCCGCACAAGCCTCCCCCTCCCCAGTGGTTCGCGGCGCGCCAGCAGATCCACCGTCGCCCAGATCCGCCTGTCGCGCCACCGCCTTGCCGCCGCAGACGCCCTCGACCAGCCAATGCACACAGATCCGCCGAGGATCGCCAGATCGCTTGTCGCGAGCCGTGTCGCAGCCGAGGAAGCCATCGCCCGGATCGCACGATGAGCCCGTCGCGCGCCAAGAATTGCTCAGATCTGCCCGCGAGCAAAGACGCCCGAACGCGCGTCGGTCAGCCACCCGCTGCCGCCGTCGCACACCAAAGAAATTACCCAGATCCGTCCATCGCGCGCGCCCGATCCTCGCGCGCAGTCCGCTGTCGCACGATTTGCTGCGCAGCAGCGAGATCGCCCGTGTCCGCGCGCGCGCGCCCGAGCGCTTCGCCCCAAGACGCCCGACGCTTCGCTTCGTGCTCACGGCCGCTTCGCCCAGCGCCCGCGCGCCTTCGCCCGTCTCGTCTTGTGCTCCAGCGTGTGTCACATACAGGCCACGCGCGCCCAGCCGCCAGCCAGCGCCAGCCCAGCTGACCACCGCGGCACTCGGCTTCACCGTGTCGTCGTGTGCCGTGTGAGTGCCCTGAGCCGAGCCTCGCTTGTTTTATTATATTTTAGGGCTATGATTGTGATTTCTATTGTGTTTGTTAGGTTCTCGTTAGCTAGCTCGGGATCGATCGCAGCGTAGGATTTTGTGTGTAGTTGCCTCCCGCCAAGGTAAGGATTTCTTACCGGAGTTGTGTGGGCCTCTGCGGTATATTTGTGATTGTTGTTTTGTATGCTCGTGTATGATTATTAGCATGTTTAGCCCTAGGTGCTCTCTCAAATTCTCGATCGCATGAACTCTTGTATTGTTCCTCATGTTAGCCCATGCTAGGTTGTTCCATTCTCGCATGTTCGATATCTGTTCTTGCTTCGTAGTATCATGCTAGGTTCCTTGTATCTCGTTGAGTGCGTATTGGACCGCATTGATTGAATTATTATTATTGCTATGGTTTAGAGTTCGTAGTAGCATCATCCGGCCGATGCATAACGTAACTTGCATCCCCGATGGGGACGTGCGAGATGGTACTCCGTCCCGATCCCGTTAGGGTTTAGCTAACCCTAACGGTGGCCCCGCAATCTTGGGTGAGGGTGGCAAATGCTTATTGCCCCAACGGTCGGGATGATGACTTGGCATTGCCTCGTCCCGGCGGCGATCGGCACGTCCTCGCGCGTGTTCGGCGTAGCCCTTGATTGCCACTGTTAGGGCAAGGACCGCTTCTGGTGTAAGCCTACCACGACCGGTTCCTTAGCCTCAAAGCGGTGGTACAGTGACATAGTTCACGTGTCCGTGTCTCACACCCCTATGTCGGTGACACCGATCCGGAGATTTAGTTAGGCATGGTGGATCGAACCATGGCGACTTGCCACTAGACCCGGCACCCCCGAGTTTGCGGTAGCATGCGGTGCGCGCTTACGCTCATTCTGACGCCGCCGATCGAGAGCTCCTCGGGATCTTGAGCCGTGCACCTTTCGTGTCGACGATGAGAGCAGTGAGGCCGGACTTGTTCCCGTATAGCGTATTGTGTGGTGGATTTATTTTCCTGGACTAAGACCACGAGTTGGCATCCGAGGTCCAAGTGTGGACTTAAGCTATGTGCTCTATTCTCGTGTTTATACTCATAGCTTGCATACATTCTTCTAGATGATCATGTATATCGTATTGTACCCCTGGTTGGGGATTCTTACCGAGTAATTCGTTACTCACCCTTATTCTCGTGGTTTTCCACAGTAACCAAGGCGCGAGACAGGATGGTCAAGGAGGAGCCGTGATCATGGAATCCTGCTTTGTCATCTCCGACCATTTTATTATATCATGACTCTTGACTCTTGTTATTTCCCTGAATGCATGTAGACGGGCACGGAGCCCTAGGATGTTTTCTTACGTTTTATGGATTCCAAAGATATTTGTACTTGTGGATTGTTTAAATGGTTTAAATAAATCTCTGATCGTAGTATGCTTTTAGAAATGTATGTTTTGGTTGTTGAATGTTTCTGCTTTTACTTGGGATCCAAATATATTTTTCATAATGTCTTTTATTTCCAATACATGCATCGGGGTAAAGGCCCATTTAGAGCCCCTTTTGGGTCGGGTCTTTACTGATTGGTATCGAGCTCGAGTCATAGATTCTGTGAGATCGACCTTTTGTTGTAGGTCATCCTTCCATGATCACCAAAGACTCACAACCATCATCAGTACGCCTAGGTTTATTGTTTTAGAAAGAAAAAGGGTTAAGAATTTACAATACACTGTCATCTTGTGTATGCCTTGTGTAGTGTTGTGGAGCGGAGACGAGCGTGTTCTCGACTCGTTCTTTGGTTTGGGCTTAGTGAGCCATCATGCCAACTTTCTCATGATGCGAGCAGTTTGTTTAGCGGCTTGTTGAGGTATGCGAGATAGATTCGGATGCCCCCAGGACATCGTTCTAGAGGGAGGCGAGCTTAGACTCCGCTGGCCATTTGTGGCCCGATTCTCGCTTTCCCCTAGTGAGAGGGTGGTGGTGCTTCGTGCGATCGCTAGTATGTTGATCGCACCCGCAGGAGCAGTGCGCTTGGCATGTCCGACCGAGGAGTTGGACCGATCGTGTTGATGTTGAGGCCGCGTCCGGGGTTGTTAGGCCCGCATGCCGATTTGGCCCCTGGCAGCTTGAGTTGCCTAGAGGAGGGGGTAGAGGCTAGCGGCGCCTCAGTGAGACTCCTTGAGCAGAGTGTGCTCCACCCATGAGAGATTTGATGGCGTGTCTTTAGCTATCGAGAGCGGAGACCAGTGCGTAGTTTGTAGCGCGTAGTGAGGAGTCCCGGCACAGATAGCCCAAATGACAGAGTTTGTTTCAAATTTTTTTCCCTAGTAGCTCTTGTAGCCCTGAGGTTCCCTGGAGGGCATGATCAGCAGTTTATTCAGATGAGTTTGTTGGCGTTGATGGAGACGCCCGGGTTGGCAAATGGATGCCTGTAGAGCTCGATGTTTTAGTAAGTCCTACCGCTAGTAGTAAAGTAGTTGGCCAGTTTGAGTTTAGCATCCGTGTGTGGGATGCCCCGCTTGCTCGAGAGGCCGAGGTGTGCCGCCTCTGTCTTTATTTGGTTCATCGATGGTGGTGGAAGTCCCTTGTGAGAGGTGGACTAGCGAGTCTCCACCACGCCTGATTGTTTGGCAAGTTGCCGTGTTAGTGGCTTGAGGCGGATGAAGGGTCATCTTTGCCCCCTGCGAGCCTCTTTGTTGTTTAATGTTCCACTTCCTCGAGATGTGGATTTGGTAGTAGTAGCACTTGAGGTGCATTGGTTGGTGTGCCACTTTGGCACTAAGTCCGGTTCAGCTTGAGTTTGGCTTGGGCATAGCAGATGGTTCTATTCCGTTCGGAGTTCAAACTACTCCTTTAGCCTTGGATCTGCTTATGGCGCGGTTGCACCCGCTTAGGTCGTGCGAGGGCTAGTTCGGTGGTAGTCGATGGACTACAAGCGAAGATGCTCGAGAGGAGCGGAGCCTCTTCCCGGTGTTTCGGAGGTTGAGTAAGTCAAAGAGGTTGCCGGTTGGTAAATATTGGTGCGCGTGAGTCTTGCGCTAGTGTTAAGGCCAAGAGATTTTCCTTGTGGTTGGTAGTGCGGTCAACTACCTTCGAGTGCCTAAATCGAGGAGAGTTGAGCATTGTAGATGCGAATTTGGTCAAAATTGGGACCATGAGTTGGATGCTTATCGATGAGCTGGATGCCTATGAGGCGAGTTGGATGCTTTTGAGGCAAGATGAGCGGATACCTTGCGAGAGGTTTTGGATGCCTTAGGGGTAAGCACCCTTGGTAGAGGCTTGGTACAAAGTAAGTTTGGTTTGGCATGATTATGCTTTGGTAGAGCAAGGTTGCCTCGGCTTCAGTATCGTGTAGAGATGGAACTTTTGGTGTTCCTTGGATTGTTTGTATCATTGCCAGAGTTATCGTTGCTTTGTGGAAAAGCGCTTGTTAGTCTTGGATCTCTAAAGGAAGGTTGGGAGTTGTGCACACAAGTGTGTTTTGTGTGGTTCGTTCCGTGGCGAGAGTTTCGCATCCATGTAGGGTTTGCTTTGGAGATCTCGTGCTCGGTTCCTTGAGAAGTTGGACTCCAGGTGGTTGTTGTAAGGCTTTGGTTGAGGTGGTAAGGATACCGTGCTCGTGGTATCAAGTTGTTGCTTAGGCAAGATTTGTTAAGTTAGGCCTAAGCTTGGTTGGCGGATCTTCTTGTTGATCGTTGGTTGGAGTTCATTGGAAACCGAACAAGAGCGGTGGTAGCTAAGCCGCGTGGTTTCGATCGTCATGGCTAAGAGAGTTGTTCGGATCCTTCCTTGGGTAGAAGTTATGTTGTGGCCGATGTTTTGAGTAGGAGGATGACGATTCTCAGTAGCGCTTCGAGTCCTCTAGGTTCCCAAGGAGTTGGAGTTGGCCACGGCATGGTTGGGATGCTTTGAAATTGGAGTTGTTTGTTCAGCAGTTATCCATTAGATCGTATGTCGGCGGTGTGTATGTCGAGGGTTGCCGAAGAACCCTAGGTTGTGGAGAGCCTCTCCGAGCTCACCAGTCGCCCAGCTAGTGAGTTTGGGCTGGCTAGCCGGGGCGTGTAGTTTGTAGCCTCGGTGGAGTTGCTAGCGCCTTGGTAGACTAGCAAGCTAGTGTTTGTTTGGAGTAAAGTTCGGAGTGATTTCGGTGTGGTGGCAAGTTGATGCTTGGTGTTGACCAAGGTGTGGAATGGAGTTGTTAGAGTTTAGTTTTGCTCGTGGGGGCGAGTGGTTTGTACCATGTTGGTTGTTTTTCATGTTTCCGGGATGTTGAGTTGCCCCGTTTGGCATTTGGAGGTTCATGCGAGATGGACCCTTGTTACGCCCGTGAGATTAGATGTTGTTGCTCTGTGGAGCAAGACAGGTGAGCGTATGTGGAGTTCTCTGTCCGTTGGTTGTCCGCTTGTAAGAGCCGTTTCCTTCGGGGAGTTGTCAGGTTACTCCCTTGGTCTTGGAGTTAATGGTGGAAGCGCTAGCTTGAAGGAAAAGTTTGTTGGCTGCTTGGAAGTAGTCGTTTGTCCAGTTAAGCGGATTCTTGGATGGTGTTCTAGAGGCTGCAGTAAAGGTTGTTCTGCCTCTTGTGAGTGTTTGGCCAAGATTTGGTTCTTTTGTTGTTTCGAGAGCTAGTTCGGTTCTAGCCGAGGGCGTTGCCCTCGAGGCCTTGTTCCTAGTCGATAAGTTTTGGGAGTTGACCCTCCCTCGTGAGCTGAGCAAGTCTTTGTTTGTTTCGGCTTTGGTGGTCCGATTGGTTGAGTTTTCTCTTGGGTGTTGCTTCCAAGAGAGTTGGTTGTTGTTGCCTTGGGTTTGAGCAAGTCAGCGAGCGTGTGTGGAGTTCGCTGCCCTTCTGGAGTTTGCTTGCTGGGAAGTCGTTTCCCGTTTGGCAGGAGTCAGCTTAGCTCCTGAGTTGTGTAGTCGATCGAGTAGCGCAAATGGTCACCCCAAATGAGAGGGTCCTCGCTTTGTGTTGTTAGCAAGCAAGAGTTGTTTGTTCCCGCAAGGGCGGAGGCCACCAAGAAGAGTTGAGTTGTTCGCAAGTTGTTGGTTCTTTGGGGATTGAAGATTTCCTTTCCCTCTAGCCTCTGTGGTGGTTGAGTTGCTCCTTGGATGCCACCTCGAGTGATAGCTTGCGAGGTAGTCTTGCGGATTCGTGTGGCCCAGATCCGTAAGCTTTGAGGTTGTCGTTATCCGCTTTCCTTGTGAGGTTTTGGGAGTGGAGCTTACGGTTGGAAGATGAGTTAGGCTTAGGCTTAAAGGGAAGTCCTTTGAGTAGCCGCTTGAATTTTAAGAGTTGAGTAGTAGCTTGAGGCGGCGTTGCTCGTTATAAGTTTGGGTTGAGTTCTCTCCTGAGCAAGCCCTTCTCGGGCTTTGTTCCTAGTTGTTGTGAGTTCCCGCTTGGCGTTAGTAGAGCCGCGTTTGAGTGAGTTGGCACAGAGGTGCCGTGGCATTGGTTGGTAAGTCGTTGAGCCGCTTTCCTCAAGGTGTTGTGTCGCAGATAGTCATGTGATGGTTTAGTCCTTGCTTCCCTAGTTTTCCTTGAGAGGAATGTTGGATGTTCCTTGCTCGGCGATTTTCTCCTTAAGATGGTTGCTTAAGTGTTGTGGTCGTGTTCTAGTTGGAGAAGTTTGTCTTTTTGGATCGATGCCATTGGTGGTTCGTTTGTATCTCGTTAAGGTCAGAGTCAAGGTTTGAGGTTTGTTGGTCTTTTGTGAAGTAAGAGTAGGCCGTTTAGTTTTGGAATCTGGAAGGTTCAGTTGTTTGGCCAGTTTGTTGTAGGGTTGAGTTTGTTTGTTGACAGCTGTGCACAGTGTTTTTTTTTTTTTTTATATGTATCGATGTTGGGGCAGCATGTGCCGGACCCATTGTTCATTGTGGACTTTGAGCCCTTGCAGCTGATTGAGGGTTTGGGCTTCGAGGAGAAGCCCATGAGTATTCTCGGTCTTGAGTCGAAGACGTTGCGTAGAAGTGAGATCCGTTGGTAAAAGTTTAGTGAAGGAGTATGAGTTCGGAGGAGGCCGCTCGTGAGCGGGAAGGACGGGATGAGAATGCAGTATCCTGTGTTGTTTCAGTCTTAAGGACTTTCGAGGACGAAAGTCATAAAAAGGAGGGAATATTGTAACGACCCAGGTTTTCATCCCGGTCTTCCAGGTATGCCCTAGGGGTATTTTAGTAATTTGGTCGGGCCGTCAGGACCGTTTATGTCTTTTTCTAGTTGCTAAAATTATTGGATGGATTTATGTGAGTTTTTGAGGCTTTGTGGATGTGTTTGGGCATGGGGAGATGCAAAAGGAAAATTGTGTGTTAAAAGTGTGTTTGGTAGGTTTCGAACCCAGGTGGTCTGAGAAGTCAGGTGGGTGGTGTGGCTAGTTGAGCTATGGAGAGCTCTTGTTGCTCCTTCCGGGTCATTTTATGGTTAGCCTTGGGTTTTGGAGTTTTGTTGTATTTGGTTAAAAGAGAAAGGAAGCTAGGTTTGCATTTCTTCTCCAACACCTCACTTTGCCGCACAAGCCACCTCCCCCCAAAGCAGATTCGCCGGCGCGGCCAGATCCACCGTCGCCCGTCCGGCTGTCGCACCGCTTTGCCGCCGCAGACGCCCTCGACCAGCCAATGCACGGATCCGGCCGAGGATCGCAGATCGCTTGTCGCAGCCGTGTCGCACTCGAGGGAAGCCATCGCCCAGATCGCACCATGAGCCCGTCGCGCGCCAAAGCCGCCGCTCGAATCTACCCGAGCAAAGACGCCCGAGACGCGTCGGTCACCCTCGCCGCCGCTCGCACACCAGCGCCCGCCCGCCAGATCCGCCCATCGCACGCCCGATCCTCGCGAGGCCCGCCGTCGCACCGGGCCATAGCGCAGCAGCAGATCGCCCGTGTCCGCGCGCCGCTCCTTCCGAGCCGCTCGCCGCGCACGCCTAGACGCTCGCCCAGCGCCCGCACACCTTCGCGTCGTGCGTGCGTCCAGCAGCGTGTGTCGCGCACAAGCAAGCGCCAGCCTCTGCCTGCCAGCACCCGCCACCGCACAGCACCGCTACAAGAAGACTTCACCGTGTCGTCGCGTGCCGTGTGAGTGCCCCGAGCCGAGCCTCGCTTGTTTTATTATATTTTAGGGCTATGATTGTGATTTCTATTGTGTTTGTTAGGTTCTCGTTAGCTAGCTCTGGGATCGATCGCAGCGTGTAGGATTTTGTGTGTAGTTGCCTCCCGCCAAGGTAAGGATTTCTTACGAGTTGTGTGGGCCTCGCGGTATATTTGTGATTGTTGTTTTGTATGCCTGTGTATGATTATTAGCATGTTTAGCCCTAGGTGCTCTGCTCAATTCTCGATCGCATGAACTCTTGTATTGTTCCTCATGTTAGCCCATGCTAGGTTGTTCCATTCTCGCATGTTCGATATCTCGTTCTTGCTTCGTAGTATCATGCTAGGTTCCTTGTATCTCGCGGAGTGCGTATTGGATCGCATTGATTGAATTATTATTATTGCTATGGTTTAGAGTTCGTGGGTAGCATCATCCGGGCGGATGCATAACGTAACTTGCATCCCCGACGCGGGACGTGCGAGATGGTACTCCGTCCCCGATCCCGTTAGGGTTTAGCTAACCCTAACGGTGGCCCCGCAATCTTGGGTGAGGGTGGCAAATCGCTTTATTGCCCCAACGGTCGGGATGATGACTTGGCATTGCCTCGTCCCCTCGGCGATCGGCACGCGTCCTCGGCGTGTTCGGCCGTAGCCCTTGATTGCCACTGTTAGGGCAAGGACCGCTTCTCGGTGTAAGCCTACCACGACCGGTTCCTTAGCCTCAAAGTGCGGTGGTACAGCCGACATAGTTCACGTGTCCAGTCTCTCACACCCCTATGTCGCTGACACCGATCCGGAGATTTAGTTAGGCATGGTGATCGAACCATGGCAACTTGCCACTAGACCCGGCACTTCGAGTTTGCAGAGCATGCGGTGGCGCTTACGCTCATTACACGGCCACCGATCGAGAGCTCCTCGGGATCTTGAGCCATGCACCTTTCGTATCGACGATTAGACAGCCGAGGCCTGACTTGTTCCCGTATAGCGCGTATTGTGTGGTGGATTTATTTTCCGGACTAAGACCCTGAGTTGGCATCCGAGTTCCAAGTGTGGACTTAAGCTATGTGCTCTATTCTGTGTTTATACTCATAGCTTGCATACATTCTTCTAGATGATCATGTATATCGTATTGTACCCCTGCTGAGGGGATTCTTACTTGAGTAATTCGTTACTCACCCTTATTTTGTGGTTTTCCACAGTAACCAAGCGCGAGAGACAAGATGGTCAAGGAGGAGCCGTGATCATGGAATCCTACTTTGTCATCTCGACCATTTTATTATATCATGACTCTTGACTCTTGTTATTTCCCCGAATGCATGTAGACGGGCACGAGCCCTAGGATGTTTTCTTACGCTTTATGGATTCCAAATATTTGTACTTGTGGATTGTTTAAATGGTTTAAATAAATCTCCGATCGAGTATGCTTTTAGAAATGTATGTTTTGGTTGTTGAATGTTTCTGTTTTTACTTGGGATCCGAAATATATTTTTCATAATGTCTTTTATTTCCAATACATGCATCGGGGTAAAGGCCCATTTAGAGCCCCTTTTGGGTCGGGTCTTTACATCTATTGTGTGTTTTTATTCATAGCTTGCATACACTCATCTAGATGACCATGTGCATCGTATTGTACCCCGGTTGGGGATTCTTACTGAGTAATTCGTTACTCACCCTTATTTTGTGGTTTTCCACAGTAACCAAGGTGCGAGACAGATGGTCAAGGAGGAGCTGTGATCATGGGAACTCTTTGTCGTCTCTCGACTTTTTATTTCTATGACTCTTGTCTTTTATTTTCCCCTGAATGCATGTAGTCGGGCACAGAGCCCTAGGATGTTTTCTGAATGTTTTCGTGGATTCCTGCTTTATTGAATTTGAGGATGTTTCAAATGTTTTAAGAAATCTCTGATCAGAGTGTACGTTTTGGAAATGTATTTGCCTTGAAACAGGTGCTTGGAGACAGGGACAGGTTTCAGCAAACTATCTTTATTTCTGATTGAACCTTAATTGTTTTGTTTTGATTGGGAATCTGAAAATTATTTGCATATTGTCCTTTACTTTGAATGCATGCATTGGGGTAAAGGCCTATTTAGAGCCCTTTTTGGGTCGGGTCTTTACAGCTTGGTATCGAGAGCTCGTGAGTCATAGACTTTGTAGACTGCCTTTTGTTGTAGGTCGTCTTTCCCATGATCACCATGATCTCGGCTACAGGTCATCAGTGTGCGCCTAAGTTTTCTGCTTTTAGAAAAGGGTTAAGAATTTACAATACCTTTCATCTAGTGTATGCCTTGTTTTGTGTTGTGGAGCGAAGACGAGCAGGTTCTGACTCATCGTTGGTTTGGGTTTAGAGCGCCTTCATGCCAACTTCCCACAGTGTGAGCTGTATGTTGTGGTTTGTTGAGATATCCAGATAGATTCGGATACCGCCGGGACATCGCTCCGATGGAGGCAGAGGTTAGACTCTCGTAGGCCACGTGTGGCCCACCATTAATTCCCTTGTGAGAGGGTGGAGGTGTTTTGCCTGGAGTACCACTCCGGGAGAGGAGTTAGCTTTGGCTTTTGCTCATGTTGATGCTTGTGGAGCAGTCCTAGTGTGGACTAGCCCGGTAGTTCAGTGTTGATCTTGAACCTTAGCAGATGGTTGATTGCCAAGTGAGTAGCTGCAGAGTTGGTAGCCTTCGAGGTGGTTGCTGAGACATCCTTGTTCTCCTGTAAGTGTTGTTGTTTTGCAGCTAGTAAGTCGGAACCATGTGGTTAAGGGTGCAGCGAGCAGTGTTCCCATCGGACGTGATCCGTTGGTGGTTTTCCCAGTTGTCTGGTAGAGTTGAGCACTCTTCTTATGGTGAGCCCCTAGAGTAGGGCTAGCTGCTGCATGTTGAGAGAGCTGGCCAGAGTTTTGTTGAGCATCATGTGGAGATGCAAGAGTAGGAAGTGAGACTTCGGTTTGATGAGATGCCTTAGGCATGGTTGTTTGAGTTGAGCTCTTGTATGCCTCGCCATAGTTTTTGTCACTTGAGGTTGTGACCTTGCTGGCCCCATTTGTAGTAAGATGTGGATTTGGTAGTAGTGGCACTTGAGGTGCAATGGTTGGTGTGCCGCTTTGGCTCTAAGTCCAGTTCGCACTGAGTGTGGCATGGGTATAAGCGGATGGTTCTATGACCCGTCCGGAGTTCAAACACTTCTTTAGCCATTCTATCCATTTATGGAAAATGCACTTGTTTAGGTCGTGCAAGAGGGCTAGTTCAAAGTGGTAGTCGAAGGACTACAAGTGAAAGGATGTTCGAGAGGAGCTGAGCCTCTTCCCGGTGTTACCAAGGGGTTAAGTAAGTCAGCAGTTGGCGGTGGTAAGTGTTAGTGCGTGTGAGTCTCACGCTAGTGCTAAGGCCAAGAGATCTTTGTGGTTGGTAGTGCGGTCCACTACCTTCGGGTGCCTAAACTCGAGTTGAGTGAGCATTGTAGATGCGAGTTCGGTCCAAAGAGAGGGACCGTGAGTTGGATGCTTATGAGATGAGTTTGGTGCTTATGAGATGAGTTGGATGCCTTATGAGATGAGCGGGTTGTCTTATGTGTAAAGCACACTTGGTAGAGTCTTGGTATAAAGTAAGTTCGGTTTGGCATCGTTATGTTTTAGCAGAGCAAGGTTGCCACCGCTGCTTGAGTATCGTGTGGAGATGGAACTTTTGGTGTTCCTTGGGTTGATTGTATCTCTCTCGCGAAGTTAGTGTTGCCTTTTGGAACAACACCATTAGTCTTGGATCTCTGAAGGAAGGTTGAGAGTTGTGCACACAAGTGTGTTTAGTGTAGTTTGTCCTGGCGGCAAGAGTTCCGAGAACCATGTAGGGTTTGCATTGGAGAACCGGTGCTCGGTTCTCTGGAGAAGTTGGACTCGGTGTGGATGTTGTAAGGCTTTAGTTGAGGTTGTAAGGATACCGTGCTCGTAGTTGGGTTGTTGCTTAGGCAAGTTTGTTAAGTTGAACCTAAGCTTGGTTGGTGGAACCTCTTGTGGCTCTTGGTTGGAGTTCGATGGTACTTGAACAAATGGTAGTTGTAGTGAAGCCGCGTAGTTCCCGATCGCAGCTTGCTAAGAGTGTTGCTCTCGAATCCTTACCCGGTGGAAGCTACATGGTGGTGGACGCTTTGAGTAGGAGGATGACACATTCTCAAGCGTTTCTGGTCTTTTTGGTTTCGAGGTTTGGAGCAGCCGCCGTGGTTGTGATCTTTGGGAAAAGGAGTTGTTTGTTCAGCAGTTGGTTGTTAGATCGTTAGACGACGGTGTGTGTCGAGGGTTGTCGAAGAACCCTAGTTGTGGAGAGCCTCACGAGAGCTCGGTCACCCCGTAGTGAGTTTAGTTGGCAAGCCGCAGTCGAGTAGTTTGTAGCCTCTGTGAGTTGGGTCGGCGCTTTTGGTAGGCTAGCAAGCCGAGTTTGTTTGGAGTAGAGTCCGGATTTGGTTCCGTGTGGTGGCAAGTTGGTGCTTGATGTTGGCCAAGGTTTGGTTTTCGAGTTGCCAAGGAGTTAGCCTTGTTCGTGGGTAAGTGGTTTGCCCCAGTAGGTGTCTCTCCTGCTCCCGCAGTTTGAGAGTGCCCTTATTTGGTGTTTGGGGTGAGTCTTCTCTTGCCCATGGTTGGCGGTCCACTGTGGTGGACCCCTTGTTGTTGCCTCTGGGAGAGTTGGATGTTGTGCTTAGCCGAGCAAGACAATGAAGGTTGTGAAGCTCTCTCTGTCCTTCGGATGTTCGCTTGTAAGGATCTGCTTTCTCCTTGGAAGTTGTCGTTATTCCTTGGTCTTGGAATTAGTGGTAGTGGTGCTAGTAGGAGGAAAAGTTTGTTGGTCGCTTGGAAGCGCTTGTTTGTCCAAGTTAAGCGGACTCTTGAGTGGTGTTCTGGAAGTTGCGGTAAGGGGTTGTTCTGCCTCCTATGAGTGTTTGGCCTAGTTGGTTAAGGTTTTGTGTGTTGGCATGGAAGTTGTTGCACCTTTGTAGTTGAAGAACTCATTTGTATCGATTTGTGGGTTGAGGTTGCACCATTGTGATTGGATTAGGGTCTTGACCTTTTGAGGATCCTTGTCTGGTTAGTGTGGCTTGTGCTCTGCCACCCATTTTTGTAATCTGGTTCATGGTAGTTGGTGTTAACCGAATAGTGGAGTTCCGTTTATGAAGTTTCGTGGAAAGGTGCAATAAGCCTAAGCTAGAGGGTTAAGCTGTATGTGTTATCGTTTGGACTTATGAGATGTGTTTCATTTTTTGAGGCAAGCTTCGTTCAGATTGCTTGCATGGAGGTAAGTTTGGTGGAGGGAGCCCTCTGGGGCCCTAGGTTGTTAGCAGTGACTTGTCCAAACAAAGATTTGAGTCAAGCTAGAGTTGTGTGGATTGGCATAGCTATGCGCTTTGTAGTTGTTTGAGCTTCCGAGGCCGTAGCACTCAAGTTGTTGGATTGTAAGTTTTCCGTGTGGGAGCTGTCGATTAGTTGAGGTTGTTGTGTGAGATTAGATTCTTGGAGGATTGGTTTCAGAGTGGAGAGCTCGCACTCGTTTCGTGTGCGATGCCATTTCTATGGAGTAGAGGCATGTCGGGCCAGTTAGAGTTGTTGTCACCAGGTGTGTGGCAACGAAGGTTTGTTCTAGGCAAAGGCGCGTTGATGAACCGTGGTTCGAGAGCGTTGTTAAGAGGCTTATGAGCCGAGTGCGCTTCTGTAGAGTTTTGACCCTCGACCGATGGTCTTTTGGGAAGAGTGAGCCGCATCCTTCGAACTTGTTGTGAGTTGGTGTTTCCGTGATTAGGCAGCGGGGGACTAGTGTGGTTTTATGAGGTTGCCTTGGGTTGCAGTTCTCAGCGGTCAATTCTTGTTGTTCCATTGAGGCATTGCATGGTAAGTATTGAAGGATTCCAATGTTCTGGGAAAAGGTTGGTGGCCATCAATTTTGTTTTGGGTCCAGAGTTGCTGCATTTGACCAGAGGTGATGTGCAGGAGTTTAGAGCTAGTGTTGTCAACTCAGAGCAGGCAAAAAAGTTACGCCGATGTTCGGCGTCGAGTTTTAGAGTTTGAGGTTGGACAGTGCGTAGTTTTAAGGTTGTACCGTTGTGAGTTGTGTTGAGGTTTGGTAAGCGGGAGAAGTGGAGTCTCCTGTTGTTGGACCATTTGAGATTCTCTAGAGGATTGCCAGAGTCTTAGGCATGCGTACCTGGCCCGCATAGTTTGCCCTTAGGCCCCCGCATTTACGCCGGTTGCAGAGGAGCATGCGGTGTGCGCCCACACGCGTTAGTAGCCGGTTCGGAGAGCTCCCCCGGGCTAATGTTCGTGAGTACACCAGTTCCTTCCCGTTTAGAGCCAGACTTCGGGCACTCTCCCGATAGTCCAGATTTATAGCGAGGGTAAAGAGGCCCTTGAGGACACCCATTGGGATTGACTTTAGAGTTAATCAATTGGTCGAGGGAGAAAGACCCTCGAGGGTGTCGGACATCTTGGGATCGGTTTTTGAGCTGATCAATTGGCCGAGGGAGAAAGACCCTCGGAGATGTCCCGGATTGGTTTGAGAGCCAATCATTAGGCCTAAGTAGGAGACTTCCGAGGATTCCTGATTTGCCTTGTGAGCTCGTTGAGCTAAGATCCGTGTTGATATTTGTGGCATGTGTACTAGGTTGCTAGATGATAGATTGCATCGTATCGCACTCCCTGTCGGGGTTCTTACCGAGTATGTTTATACTCACCCTTATCGTGGTTTCTTCCACGTAACTTGGGACAAAGACCGAGGTGGCTAGCGGAGAGAGCCGAGATCATGGATGCCTTGACACTCATGTGTGTGTCTTATTTTACTGCTTTTTGGATTTCAAAGATGTAGTTGGACTTAGATCCGTAGGGAAAACTATGATTTGAACTATTTTATGCTTTTAAGGAAAGTCTTGATCGATCCATCGCTTTAATTTGAATGGTTCGTTTTTGCCTAATGAATGTTTACTTTGTTTTTAATGTTTTCCACTCTTATAATTGAAAAGTTTTACAAACCGACCCTAGCCGGGTCCTTTTAAGCTTTTCACCGCATGCCGAGTAAAGGCCTAGGTTTAGCACCGTTTTACGTTTGGGTCTTTACAGCTTGGTATCGAGCACGAGTCATAGATTCTGTAGACTAACTTGTTTTGTAGGTTGTGTTCCCATGATCTCCAAAGCCTCCAAGGCCGCGTGTTTGTCTAAGTTCAATAAGCTAAGGGTTTTGTTTATGATACTATATGCGATACACATGTGTTATCTTTGTTGGCGAGAGAAAGTCCGAGCGTGGACTAACCTGTTGTGGTTTCCGTGTAGATCGCCAAGATGCTGGTTACACGTAGTGGAGCAGTCCGTCTGAACCGCAAATAGAGATGTTGCAGAGCCAGCAGCCAGGGTATATCAGGCTCGTAGGCCGCCCGTGGCACCAGAGGCTAACTTGCCCAGAGAAGGGGCGGGGGCTGCTATGCCTCAAGGTACAGCTCCAGGAGGAGATATTTCTGCTATGAGAGACATGATGATGGGCCTAATGGCCGAGCAGAGAGCTGAAACTCAGGCGCAGCTAGCAGCGCAAAGAGAGGAGTCTAGGGCACAGATAGCCCAGCTTGACACACTCATGCAAAGAGCAGCACCCCAGCCCGAGCCAGTGAGCCCCCTGTAGCTCAACCGAGGGGCAGGGTCATCGGACCAGATCGGACTCACTTGATAGTGTAGAGGAGTCTGCTGAGTTTGGCAAGTGGTTGAAAGACTTCACCAAGTGGAAGCCGAGGGAATTTGATGCTTCAGAGAACCCACTTGTGGCAGTTAGGTGGTTGGCTAGAATGGAGTACATCTTCAGAGTTATGGGATGCCCAGATGTACAGAGGCCGAGATGTGCGGCCCATGTTCTCTCTGACACACCGAGTGTTGGTGGGAGTCCACAGATAGAGCTAGACCACCGGGTCTTCTCCACCCACACAGGAGTTCTTTAGAACGAAGTTCGAGCTAAGTATGTTAATGACGAGGCTCGGCAGGAGATGGCAGAGGCCTTCT
Source organism: Sicyos edulis (assembly GCA_036507275.1). Taxonomy (NCBI): domain Eukaryota; kingdom Viridiplantae; phylum Streptophyta; class Magnoliopsida; order Cucurbitales; family Cucurbitaceae; genus Sicyos; species Sicyos edulis. The sequence goes on from CM071847.1 coordinate 20,294,378, forward strand.
CAAATCAAACAGGATCGAGATAGTATTGCGCCTATGAGAAGAAGTTCTCGAGTATAGCTATTTCATGACCGAGCTCATTGCCACCGAGGAGCTCAAGACTAAGAAGTTCATTTGTGGGCTGAGGAAGGAGGTTGCTCGGGATGTTCGAGCACTCGCTCCCGAGAGTTATGATCGAGCGAAGAGAGTTGGCCACGATTTATAACCCGAAGTATCCGCCAGCAGATTCTGCTTGCGCCACTTCGGTCGATTCGGCCCAGCGATTTCGGCGAGAAGAGGAAGTCAGGGACTTCTAGTGGGTTCCGCTCAATCGTCGCCAGACTCGCCGTAGGGCGGTCTAGTGGTCGAGATCGAGCGCCGACCTCGAGTAGAGCCCGGATCGCCAAAGCGGGCGGGCGGCGACCACTCATTGCAACAAGTGCGGAAAGGCACATTATGGTCTCATGTGGAGCATCGCCCGTGCTTGCTACGAGATGTGGCAAGGAGGGGCATTTGGCCGATTCTGCACTCGGATTTAGCAAAGACGGGGCCGCCCAACAAAGCAGGGCGGGTGTTTGCCACTACTCGCCAGGGGCGGAGCGTCATCGATGATGCAGATTGTAGGTACGCTGCTTGTCTTACAAAGACTATGCATTTGTATTGTTTGATTCGGGTTCGACCCATTCCTTTGTTTCTCGATGCATTCGTTAGACAAGCTTGTGTGGAGCTCGAACCTCTAGGGTTTGAGCTGTGTGTTGCCACTCCTTCGGGTGTGAGTATGTTAGCTAGCAAAGAGAGTTAAGCATGGCGAGATACGAGATATCCGATGAGATTTTAGAGGCTACCCTCATAGTGCTTTGTCTATGAGCGGTTTCGATGTGATCCTTGGCATGGATTGGTTGGCGAGAGAACCATGCATTGATAGACCGCCACGGAAAGAAGTGGTGTTTAGGCCGCCTCGAAGCCGAGCTTCAAGTTTCATGCGTGTCGGTGGCGGAACTTGCCCGCCATTGATCTCAAAGCAATGAAAGCCCATAGATTGTTGGCTCGAGGAGCTTGGGGCTTCTTGGCAAAGCCGCCGAGAGATAGTAGTATCTTCGCGTTGATCGCTTGACATGGTCCCCGTGGTGCAAGAGTTTGCGCATGTCTTTCCCGAAGAGTTGCTTGGGTTTACCCCCAAAGCGGGAGTTAGACTTCACCATTGAGCCGGAGCCGTGGACTCTTCCCATTTCTAAAGCCCCGTGATCGTATGGCGCCACCGAGTTGAGAGAACTCAAAGTGCGGTTGCAAGAGATCTTTGGATCGAGGTTTCATCCGTCCGAGTGTGTCCCGTGGGGAGCACTCCGCCCTGTTTGTTAAGAAGAAGGATGGATCCATGCGCTTGTGTATAGACTATAGAGAACCCAATAAAGTCACGGTGAAGAATAAGTATCCCCGCCATGGCGTATAGATGATCTGCTCGATCGCCTTCAGGAGCCTCGGTATTTTCTAAGATTGATTTGAGGTCGTGGTACCATCGGTTGAGGATTCGAGATGCGGATATCCCAAAGATCGTTCGAGATCAAGGTATGGTCATTATGAGTTCGTGGTCATGTCCTTTGGACTCACAAACGCCCCTACAGCGTTTATGGACATGATGGATAGAGTGTTCAAGGCATTCTTGGATAACTTTGTCATCGTATTCATAGACGACATTTTGATTTATTCCAAGACCAAGGAGGACCATGCTTCGCATTTGAGGCAAGTTTTGACAAGATTGCGTGAGAACCAAATTGCTCGCAAAGTTCTCTAAGTGTGAGTTTTGGCTAGAGAAAGTAGCCTTCCTTGGTCATATCGTGTCGGCAGATGGTATAGCGGTGGACCCCGCGAAGATAGAGGCAGTTAGCTCGTGGGCAAGGCCGACGACGGTCGCCGCCGATACGCACTTTACTGGTCCGCGGCAGTTTATTACCGCGCGTTTCGTGAAAGACTTTTCCGCTAAGGCAAAGACACCTAACCCGTCGACCAAGAAGGGTGTTGACTTTGTTTGGGATGCTAGATGTGAGGAAAGTTTTGCCCGGCTTTAAGCTCGGCTTTTGACGACAAAGACTGTGTTGGCGCTCCTAAGGAATAGGAGGTTTCGTAGTTTATAGTGATGCTTCCAAATATGGTTTAGGTGTGTGTTTGATGCAATGGGAAGGTGATAGCTTATGCTTCCCTGCAGCTAAAGCCTTATGAGAAAAACTATCCAACTCATGATATGGAGTTGGTCATGCTTTTTTTTTGCTCTAAAGATTTGGAGGCATTACTTATATGGTGAGAGGATTGAGTTGTTCACGTGTAACGGCCCGCTTTCCTTCCCTAATTAATAACAAAATTAATTGGAAAATTAATTTAATCTTTTGGGATTTGAGCCTTGCCTAAATGGTGAATGTGGAGTTTTAAGAAAAGAGTCTTAATTAAAAGAAAAAAAGAGAAAAGAATTTCTTTGGCCGGGACCCGTAAGAGAAAAGCCTTGGGAAAGGAATTTAGGTCTCTAACCTATTTAAAAATAAGGAAAAGAAGGAAAATCAAGAAACTCCTAATTTTTCCCCTCTTAGCCATTCTCTCTCTCTCTCTCTCTCTCTCTCTCTCCTAAACCCCTAGCCGAGCAAAAGCCACACCATCGAGCCACCCCGAGCCACCCACCCTTAGCCGCACGCACCACCCCCGCAAGATACCGCCAAGCACAAACCCTGCACCACACACGCACCACGCCGCCCGGCCCTCGCTTCGCCCGGCCACATCGACGCTGCTGAATGAAGCCCCACCTTCGCACCCCATCGCCGCCGACGTCGCGTCAGTAGCCGCCAAAGACCGCCGGGACGTCGCTCGTGGTCGCCACAAAGGCCGCAACGCAGCCTCGACGCGCGCCGCCAGCGCGCCGCCGCGCCTGGCTCAGCGACCCTGCCAAGCGCGCGCCCACTCCAGCGCGACCCCTCGCGCGCGCCAACCAGCGAGCGAGCCGCTCGCTCGCTGCTCGCTTTGCACACGCACACGCCGCGCCGCGCCTGCGTCAGCGTCCGCCGACGCGTGCAACAGTAACGACCTGTGTTTTTCTTCCCGGTCTTCCGGTATGCCCTAGGGGTAATTTGGTAATTTGGTCGGGCCGTCGAGTCGTTTGTGTCTTTTTCCAAATTTTCTAAAATTATTGGATGGTTTTATGTAGGTTTTGGAGGAGTTTGTGGTTTGGTTTGAGCAAGGTTGGTTGCAAAAGTAAAAATAAAGTAATTTGTCTTTGCAAATGGTTTGAACCCGGGTCTCCCGGGAAGCTTGTAGAGAGGTGTGCCAAATGAGCCATTAGGTGCTCTTGTTACTCTTTCTCGCATCACATCTTAGTTAACCTTGGATTTTTGGAGTTTTGGTGCATTTGGTTAAATGAAATAGAAATAGGTTATTTCATCTCCTTCTCCAAAACATCTCTTGGCCGCCCAAGCTCTCCATCTCCATAGCCTTGCCGAGTTCTTCATCCTTGCATCTCCTTGGGTTCGATCATCATCATTCCGGTAAGTCTTCGCCTTCTTCATCTTCTCATTTGGGTGTTTGTTGGCCGAATGTAAGAAAAAGGGTTGTGTGTGTGTGTGTGTTGTGCAACAAATGAGAGGAGCAAACCATCATCCTCACCCCCAGACCAGACGCCCAGATCGGTCGAGCCGACCACCGCCGCACGCCCAGATCGGTCGAGCGACCGCCGCCCAGCGCCTGAGACTGCTCCGCAGCAGCCTCGCCGTCGCCCGCCAGCCAGAGATCGCCGATCGCTTCGCCGACGCCAGAGGTCCTCGCCAACACAAGACGCCCACCGATCGCCGATCGCCGCACACCGCGCCGTGTCCGCTTGCCGAGCCGCTCGCCGCGCGCGCCGCCGCTCGAGACGTTCGCCGCGCGCGCCCGCCGCCGACGCAGCGCCGCGCGCGCGCTTACGCCCGCCGCCGCGCGCCAGCGCGCGCGCTCGACGAGCGCTCGCCGCCAGCGTGTCCCGTGTCGCCGTGCCATGCAGCAGCGCGGCCAGCGTGTCCGTCCCGTGCCGTGCACAAGAACCAACCACAGTCGTGTCCTCTGCCGTGCCAACAGCAGCAGCCGGCGCCACTTTTTGCCGAGCCACTTTGCAAAGACCCCAAGCTCGTGGTCGTCGCGCGCCGTGAGTTCCCCCGAGCCGAGCTTGTCGCTCTATTGTTGTTTAGATATTTTAGATACCGATTATTGTTGGTTTGCTAGGTTCCCGCCGCTAGCTCTCGGGATTGTTCCGCACTTAGGATTTGTGTGTAAAAGTCTTCCACCAAGGTAAGGATTTCTTACCGGGTTGTGTGGACTTCGCGTATATTTGTGATTGTTGTTTTGTATGCCCGTGTATGTTTACTAGCATGTTTAGCCTAGGTGCTCTGCTCAATTCCCGATCGCATGAACTCTTGTATTGTTTCTCATGTTAGCCCATGCTAGGTTGTTCTATTCTAGCATGTTCGATATCCGTCTTGCTTCGTAGTATCATGCTAGGTTCTTTGTATCCGATGAGCACGTATTGGACCGCATTGATTGAATCGTTATTATTGTTAAGGTTTAGAATTGAGGTAGATAGAATCATCCGCCCGATGCATAAAGTATCTTGCATCTATGGCAAGGACGCTCGAGACAGCCTCCGCCCTGGACCCCGTGAGGGATTAGCTATCCCAACCTGTAGGCCCCGCAATCTTGGGTGAGGGTGGCGCATCGTTAAATGCCCCAACGGTCGGGATGATGACTTGGCATTGCCTCGCCCCCGGCATCGACACGCCCTCGCCGTGTTCGGCCGTAGCCCTTGATTGCCACTGTTAGGGCAAGGACCGCTTCGGTGTAAGCCTACCACGACCGGCCCTTAGCCTCAAAGTGCGGTGGTACAGCCGACATAGTTCACGTGTCCGTGTCTCACACCCCTATGTCGCTGACACCGATCCGTAGATTTAGTTAGGCATGGTGGATCGAACTCGGGCAACTTTTGCCACTAGACCCGCACTTCGCAGTTTGCGGTGAGCATGCGGTGCGCGCTTACGCTCATTACAAATACGATCGAGAGCTCCTCGGGATCTTGAGCCGCACACCTTTCGTGACGATGAGATGACAGCCGAGGCCGGGACTTGTTCCCGTGATAGTGCGTTTAGTGTGTTGTGGTATTTTCCTGACTAAGACCCCGAGATGGCATCCGAGGTCCAAGTGTGGACTTAGCTATGTGCTCCGCTCTGTGTTTGTTCTCATAGCTTGCATACATTCTTCTAGATGATCATGTATATCGTATTGTACCCCGCTGGGGATTCTTACTGGGTAATTCGTTACTCACCCTTATTCTGTGGTTTTCCACAGTAATCAAGGCGGAGACAGGATGGTCAAGGAGGAGCTATGATCATGGAACTCGCTGTCATCTCTCGATTGTTTTATTTTAATTATCATGACTCTTCACTTTTTATTATTTCCCTGAATGCATGTAGAGACGGGCACAGAGCCCCGTGATGTTTTCTTACGCTTTATGGATTCCAAAGATATTGGTACTTGTGGATTGTTTTAATGGTTTAAATAAATCTCCGATCGTGAGTGTGCTTTTAGAAATGTATGTTTTGGTTGTTGAATGTTTCTGCTTTTACTTGGAATCCAAATGTATTTTTTTATAATGTCTTTTATTTTCACTACATGCATTGGGGTAAAGGCCCATTTAGAGCCCCTTTTGGGTCTGGTCTTTACAGCTGGTATCAAAGCTCGTAGTCATAGATTCTCAGAGACTCGACCTTTTGTTGTAGGTCGCTTTCCATGATCATCAAGACTGGCGGTCATCAGTGCACGCCTAGATTTATTGTTTTAGAAAGGAAAAGGGTTAAGAATTTACAATACCTATCATCTAGTGTATGCCTTGTTTGGTGTTGTGGAATGGTGACAGTGTGTTTTGATTCGTTGTTGGTTTGGATGTAGATCGCCAAAGATGCTACCACCTGCATCGCAGAGAGGAGGTTCGAGAGCGTGTCGAGGTATCGTGGATCGGATTCGACATCGCAGGACATCGCCCCAAGCCGACAATCGATGGCATTCCACCAAAGAGCCTCCTCCCGTTACGCCTAGAGCGGGGCGTTGAGGCGATCGAAGCGCCGTGGAGATCGCTTCCCGGAGCAGAGTTTGCCGAGTCTATGAGGGCTTTTATGGTCGCATGTTGAGTGACCAGAGGGCGAGACCTGTGCCTTGTTGGCGCCAAGCAATGGAAGAGTCCCGAGCCCAGATCGAGCAAACCGACTCGATTGGTTCAAGAGAGCTCAAGAGCACCTCCACCTCCACAGAGCAAGTAGCCCCAGAGGCGTATATGGCGAGGGTGCCGAGGAATTGGGTAGGTGGTCAAGGATTTTGTGAAGTGGAAGCCCGAGAAGTTTGATGCCACCGGTGATGCGTTAGCTGCAGCCTGTGTGGATCGCCCATTTGGAGTACACCTTCCCGATCATGGTGTGCCCCGATATTCAGAGGCCGAGATGTGCGGCTCATGTGCTAGGAGGCACAAATGAGATGGTGGTGGAGTCCACCTTGAGCGAGAGACCACCGGGTCTCCACCCGCTACTTGGGAGTTCTTCAAGGCCGAGTTCAAGGTAAAGTTCATCGCTGATGAGGCTCGTGAGAAGATGGTGGAGCTCTTCCGTAACTCAAGCGTGGTTCTCGATTCCATTGAGGAATATGAGCGCAAGTTCTCGTGAGTATGGATATTTTGCTCCTCGCTTGATTGCCACCCCGAGTCAAGATTCTAAGTTCATATCCGGATTGAGGCAGGTGTTTCCCAGATGTCGTGGCTCGTGCCCCCGACACTTATGCTAGGGTCGCTCAGCTTAGCCACGATCTATAATGGGAAGTATCCTGCCGAGCGGGTTGTTGCCGCCTCGCTCATGGCCCCGTCCCAAAGAACTGTGGGGCGTAAGAGGAAGTTTGACTTTCGGGAGGCGCCAGCCGCGCCAAGGGCGCTTCGCATCAGAGATCACGGAGAGCTCCACCCGCTTTCCACTCGACAGCAGGGAGGACCTGTGCGCTTCCGCTTGTGCTACTTGTGGGAAAGTCCACGCCGAGCTTGTCACCGACCTAGATTGTGCTACCGCTTGTGGTAGAGAGGGGCACATGGCCCGCTTTTGTGATCACCAATTATGGCAAATTTCTCAATATAGCAAGCAGCAGCAGGTCGAGTGTGTTTGCTACGAACCGTCAGAGGCCGAGCGTGACGGATGCCGCCGTGGCGGCGTACGCTTCTTGTTTTAGATCACCGCGCATTTGTCTTGTTTGATTCTCGTTCTACGATTCATTTGTATCTCGTTGTTTGGTCGAGCATGCTAAGTTAAGACTAGAACCTCTAGGTTTTGAGTTATTCTGCTGCAACTCCTTCGGGAGTTAGTATGTTGGCTAGAGATAAGATTAAGGATGGCCTGATCGAGATATCCGAGAGTTGCTAGTAGCCACACTCATAGTTCTCGCCTATGAGTGGTTTTGATGTGATTCTTGGTATGGAGTGGTTAGTCGCTAACCACGCGCTGATTGACCGCCACCGGAAAGAAGTAGTGTTCAGCCGCCAGTCGGCCCACTTTTAAGTTTCGTGGAGTCCAGTGGTGGAGTTTGCCCGCCGATGGTGTCACCGTGAAAGCTCGCTGCTTGCTAGCTCATGGAGCTTGGGGCTATTTAGCCAAGTTGTTTGGGAAGAGCCGCCTCGCCGTCTGGCCGATCAAAGCCGGCCGTGTGCAGAGTTCGCGGATGTGTTTCTGAGGAGTTACCGGGTTGCCCCAAAGAGAGAGGTTGACTTCATTATTGAGCTCTTGAGCCGTGGACCCTCCCTATCTCGAAGGCTCCGTGACGCATGGCGCCAATGAGTTAAAGGAACCAAGATTCAGCTTGCAGGAGATGTTAGACCGAGGGTTCATCCGCCCAAGTGTGTCCCCGTGGGGAGCACCGGGCCTGCTTTGTGAAAAAGAAGGATGGTTCTATGCGCTTATGTATTGATTACCGCGAGCTTAATAAGGTGACAAAGAAGAATAAGTATCCGCTGCCCCGTGATCGATGATTTGTTCGATCGCCTTCAGTGGAGCTTCGTGTTCTCCAAGATAGATCTCGAGATCCGCTTACCATCGGGCCATGGATCGTGGATGCCGACATTCCTAAGACAAATTTTCGTGTCCGATATGGTCACTATGAGTTTGTGGTTATGTCGCTTGATTGACCAATGCCCCACCGCTTCATGGACATGATGGATAGGGTGTTCAAATCATTTTTGGACAAATTCACCATCGTGTTCATTGACGATATTCTCGATTTATTCGAGGTCTAAAGAAGACCATGCAGAGCATTTGAGACGAGTATTGGCACTTTGAGGGAAAACCACTTTTATGCGAAGTTTTCCAAATGTGATTTCTGTTGGAGCAGTGGCCTTCCTAGGCCACGTGGTTTCGAGAGATGGTATAGCCGTGGACCCCGCGAAGATTGAGGCCGTGAGTTCATGGGCCAAGCCGACTTCAGCTTGCCGAGATTCGCAGCTTTCTCTGGTTTGGCAGTTACTACTACCGCTTGCCTCACAAGGACTTTTCGCTTTAGCCTCGCCCCTCACTCGTCCGACGAGGAAGGGTGTCGAGTTTGTTTGGGACAAAGCAGTGTGATGAGAGCTTTGCTGTGCTCAAGCGTAGTTTGACTTCAAAGACTGTTGGCAAATCCGAGGGGACAGTGGTTTCGTGGTCTACAAAGTGATGCTTCCAAGTTTGGATTAGGTTGTGTGTTGATGCAAAGACGGAAGGTCATTGCCTATGCTTCCCGTCACCGGCCGTATGAGCGTAACTACCCGACTCATGATATGGAGTTGGCAAGCAGTGGTGTGTTTGCAATCAAGATTTGGAGGCATTACCCGTATGGTGAGCGGATTCGATGTTTACCGATCACCGTGAGCCTCAAGTATCTGCTTACTCGTAAGGAGTTGAATATGAGGCAGAGGAGATGGTTAGAGTTGGTAAAGGATTATGATCATAGATTTTGTACCATCCGGTAAAGCCAATGTAGTGGCCGATGCTTTGAGCAGAAAGACGCCGCACTCGCGCGCTGTTGAGTTCCCACCCGGGCTTGCAGAGAGAGTTCGAGCGGGCCGAGGTTGCAGTGTTGTTGGGAGAGGTTACCGCTGTGGTAGCTCGGCTTGATCGCTCACCGCCGATTCGGCAAAATGGATTATAGATGCCAGCTTGGGTGACCCCGCACTTAAGAGATTGGTTGATGAGTCGAGTGCCGACGGTGACTTTGACTTTGTATATTCACCGCATGCTGGGTTGACTTATAGAGGCCGCTGTGTGTTCCGGACATTGCAGTTTGCGAGCCGAGTTGCTCTCTGAGGCCCACTGTTCCCTTTTGCTTGGCACCACCTGGGTACCAAGATGTATCAGACCTTGCGCACTTTCCGTGGATGGGGATGAAGAGAGATGTGGCAGAGTTTGTCACCCTGTCTCACTTGTCGCCAAGTGAAGGCACCTGTGCAGAGGCCAAAGAGGTTTGTTGCAATGACCGAGTGTACCCCAAAGGGAAATGGGAAGAGATTTCTATGGACTTTATATCCGGTTTGCCAAGGACTCCGAGGAAGTTCTCTCGCATTTGGGTGATAGTCGACCGCTTGATCAAGAGCGCACACTTCATTCCCTGTGAGAGACACTTATACCGTGGAACAAAGGGCGCACTGCTTTTGGAGCGTATCATCCGCTATCATGGTGTGCCGGTGAGGATTGTGTCGATCGTGACTCGCGGTTCACTTCTCGCTTCGAGAGCGCCCGTATGGGTTTGGGCACAGAGTGCGCTTTCAAAGACAACTTTTTCACCCTCGACGGATGGTCGACCGAGAGAGTGAATCGATTCTCGAGGATATGTTGAGGGCTTGTGTGTTGGATTTCCCAGCAGCTTGGGACCAAATTCAGATTTCTGATGGAGTTTGCCTACAACAACAGCTTACTACCGATTTATCTGCATGGCTCCATTCGAGGCATTGTATGGTAAGCGTTGTCGGTCCCCCGTGTTCGGGAAGAGGTTGGTGATAGACAGTGTTTTGGGTCCCGACCATCGCAGCTTGACCAATGGTGCAAAGGCGTAAGATTAGAGCTCGTATGTTGACAAAACTTCAGAGCAGCAGTAGAGAGTTACGCCGATGTTCGGCGCCGAGATTTGGAGTTTGAGGTTGGTCAAAGATGTGTTCCTTAAGGTTGCTCCGATGCGAGGTGTTTTGAGGTTTGCAAGCGTGGGAAGTTGAGTCCCCGCTTTATTGGTCCATTTGAGATCCTAGAGAGGATTGGCAGAGTTGCTTACCTGCTAGCCCTACCTCCGCTACTATCGCAGCAGCATAGTGTTTTCCATGTATCGATGTTGAGGCAAGATGTGCCTGACCCGTCCGCACATTGTGGACTTTGAGCCTTTGCAAATGAATGAGGATTTGAACTTCGAGGAGAAGCCGGTGAGGATCCTTGCCTTTGAGACCAAGACGCTGCGTAATCGCGAGATTCGCTTGGTAAAGGTTCGCGGAAGAATCGGGTTCTCGAGGAAGCCACTTGGGAGCGGGAAGACGAGATGAGGTTGCATTACCCCGAAATAAGCTTTTTTTTTAAGGACTTTCGAGGACGAAAGTCATAAAAAGGAGGGAATATTGTAACGACCTGTGTTTTTCTTCCCGGTCTTCCGTATGCCCTAGGGGTAATTTGGTAATTTGGTCGGGCCGTCGTGGTCGCTTGTGTCTTTTTCCCACTTTCTAAAATTATTGGATGGTTTTATGTAGGTTTTTGGAGGAGTTTGTGGTTTGGTTTGAGCAAGGTTGGTTGCAAAAGTAAAAATAAAGTAATTTGTGCCGCAAATGGGTTTGAACCCGGTCTCCCGGGAAGCTTGTAGAGAGGTGTGCCAAATGAGCCATTAGGTGCTCTTGTTACTCTTTCTCAGATCACATCTTAGTTAACCTTGGATTTTTGGAGTTTTGGTGCATTTGGTTAAATGAAATAGAAATAGGTTATTTCATCTCCTTCTCCAAAACATCTCTTGGCCGCCCAAGCTCTCCATCTCCATAGCCTTGCCGAGTTCTTCATCCTTGCATCTCCTTGGGTTCGATCATCATCATTCCGGTAAGTCTTCGCTTTCTTCATCTTCTCATTTGGGTGTTTGTTGGCCGAATGTAAGAAAAAGGGGTTGTGTGTGTGTGTGTGTGTTGTGCCAACACCGAGAGGAGCAAATGATCATCCTCACCCACCCGCACGCCCAGACGGCCGAGCCAGCCGCCGCGACGCCCAGATCGGTCGAGCCACTCGCGCGACGCCAGACGGCTGCACTGCTGCGCGACGCCAGCGGCTCGAGCTCGCCCGTTCGCCCAGACGGCCGAGCGCGCCGTCGACGCCGCGCTCGCCGCCGCCGCCAGACGACGCCAGAGGCCAGCCGCCAGAGACGCCGTCGCTCGCCGCGCCGACGCCGCCGCGGTCCGCTTGCCGAGCCGCTCGCCCGCGCGCTTCGCCAGACGTCAGACGCTCGCTTGGCCAGCCTCAGGCGCTAGCGCGCGCTGGCTTCGCCGCTAGCGCGCCACGCCTGCGCTGCCGCAGCGCGCCAGCAGGCGCTCGCCCAGACACTACCTCAGTGTCCCCGTTACTTGTGCGTTGGCGCAGCAACAATACAGTGTCGTCTCTGGTGGGCACAGCAACTCAAACAGGCCAGTGTCCTGCCGTGCAAGCATACAACTGCCACAGTAACAGCCAGCCACTTTGCCGAGCTAGCCTGCCAAAGAGCTTTCTAAGCTCGTGGTCGTCGCGCCGCGTGAGTTCCCTTTGAGCCGAGCTTGTCGCTCTATTGTTGTTTAGATATTTTAGATACCGATTATTGTTGGTTTGCTAGGTTCCCGCCGCTAGCTCTGGATTGTTCCAGCCTTAGGATTTGTGTGTAAAAGTCTTCCACCAAGGTAAGGATTTCTTACCGGGTTGTGTGGACTTCATGTATATTTGTGATTGTTGTTTTGTATGCCCGTATGTTTACTAGCATGTTTAGCCTAGGTGCTCTGCTCAATTCTCGATCGCATGAACTCTTGTATTGTTTCTCATGTTAGCCCATGCTAGGTTGTTCTATTCTAGCATGTTCGATATCCGCTTCTTGCTTCGTAGTATCATGCTAGGTTCTTTGTATCCGATGAGCACGTATTGGACCGCATTGATTGAATCGTTATTATTGTTAAGGTTTAGAATTGAGGTAGATAGAATCATCCGCCCGATGCATAAAGTATCTTGCATCTATGGCAAGGACGCTCGAGACAGCTTCTCGCCCTGACCCCGTGAGGGATTAGCTATCCCAACCGTAGGCCCCGCAATCTTGGGTGAGGGTGGCGCATCGTTAAATGCCCCAACGGTCGGGATGATGACTTGGCATTGCCTCGCCCCCTAGCAATGACACGCCCTCGCCAGAGCCGGCGTAGCCCTTGATTGCCACTGTTAGGGCAAGGACCGCTTCCTCGTGTAAGCCTACCACGACCGGTTCCTTTAGCCTCAAAGTGGTGGTACAGCCGACATAGTTCACGTGTCCGTGTCTCACACCCTATGTCGCTGACACCGATCCGTAGATTTAGTTAGGCATGGTGATCGAACTCGGGCAACTTTGCCACTAGACCCGCACTTCCCGTAGTTTGCAAGAGCATGCGGTGCGCGCTTACGCCATTACAAACGCCGATCGAGAGCTCCTCGGGATCTTGAGCCGCTGCACCTTTCGTGACGATGCGAGACAGCCGAGGCCGGACTTGTTCCCGTGATAGTGCGCGTAGTGTGTTGTGGTATTTTCCTGACTAAGACCCCGAGATGGCATCCGAGGTCCAAGTGTGGACTTAGCTATGTGCTCCGCCTCGTGTTTGTTCTCATAGCTTGCATACATTCTTCTAGATGATCATGTATATCGATTGTACCCCGGCTGGGGATTCTTACTGGTAATTCGTTACTCACCCTTATTCTGTGGTTTTCCACAGTAATCAAGGCGCGAGACAGGATGGTCAAGGAGGAGCTATGATCATGGAACCTCGCGCTCATCTCTCGATTGTTTTATTTTAATTATCATGACTCTTCACTTTTTATTATTTCCCTGAATGCATGTAGACGCACAGAGCCCCGTGATGATGTTTTCTTACGCTTTATGGATTCCAAAGATATTGGTACTTGTGGATTGTTTTAATGGTTTAAATAAATCTCCGATCGAGTGTGCTTTTAGAAATGTATGTTTTGGTTGTTGAATGTTTCTGCTTTTTACTTGGAATCCAAATGTATTTTTTTATAATGTCTTTTATTTTCACTACATGCATTGGGGTAAAGGCCCATTTAGAGCCCCTTTTGGGTCGGGTCTTTACACGCGCACCAGCCTTGGCCCAAATGCTGGCCCTTGGCCCCACACTGCTCAAAGCCGCCCCCAAGCCACCCTCCTTGCGCGAGGCCCGTGTCTTCTCGGTGGTAATTCCCGAACCAATCCCTTTGTGTTTTCTAAGCTTCCGTCAGATGTATTTACTTAGGATGCTTTATTTATGCCTAGGTTGCTCGAGTTCGTATTAAGCTCGAGGGTCTTTTTGGTTGTGATAGCTATTCTCCACTTGTTTCCAGGTAAGGACTTCCTACCGTGGTTGTGTGGACCCTGCTATGCTTTCTTAATTGTGCCTTGTATGCTTGTTTACCTTTATGAGCATGTTAGCGGATAGGATAGCTAGTGATTGAATTCTTGCTAGCATGTTTTGCCTTTTTGTTCATGTTAGTGCCATGCTAGGTTTGTTCTTCCAAAGATGCTTGAGATTCCCGCTTTAAGCTCGTAGTATCATGCTAGGCTATGTATGATGGATGTCTTTGTGGATGTTAGCCAGAATCACGTGCTTGGTAGTCTAAGCTAGTATGATAGGGTTTGTCTTCATCTAGAGGCTGAGAGCGGACATAACGTACCTTGTCCCCACCGGTCGGGAGTAGAGCGAAGCATAACGTACCTTGCTTCCCCCGGCAACCAGTGAGGATTAGCTACCTCATTGGCATAAGCCTAGTTTGTAGCTCGCTAGAGCGGAACCACCGCCAACGGTGCAAGCCTACCTTGGCCGGTTCTTAGCTTTAGGTCGGTGGTACAGTGCCGCATGATGAGTGCCGAGGGCCTCGCACTACCGTGATCGGTGACACCGCTTTCCGAGTCTTAGGCATGCGTGCGCCCGCGTAGTTTGCCCTTAGGCCCCGCATTTACGCCGGTTGCGCAGAAGAGCATGCGGTGTGCGCGCACACGCCAAGCGTTAGTAGCCGATCGGAGAGCTCCCCGGGCTAATGTTCGTGAGTACACCAGTTCCTTCTTGTTTAGAGCCGGACTTCGTACTCTCCCGATAGTCCGGATTTATAGCGAGGGTAAGAGACCCTTGAGGACACCCATTGGGATTGACTTTAGAGTTAATCAATTGGTCGAGGAGAGAAAGACCCTCGAGGGTGTCGGACATCTTGGGATCGGTTTTTGAGCTGATCAATTGGCCAAGGGAGAAAGACCCTTGGAGATGTCCCGGGATTGGTTTGAGAGCCAATCATTAGGCCTAAGTAGGAGACTTCCGTGGATTCCGGATTTGCCTTGTGAGCTCATTGAGCTAAGATCCGTGTTGATATTTGTGGCATGTGTACTAGGTCGCTAGATGATAGATTGCATCGTATCGCACTCGGTCGGGGGTTCTTCACCGAGTATGTTTATACTCACCCTTATCGTGGTTTCTTCCACGGTAACTTGGGACAAAGACCGGGTGGCTAGCGGAGAGAGCCGGAGATCATGGATGCCTTGACACTCTGTCGTGTCTTATTTTATTATTTTGGATTTCAATGTAGTTGGACTTAGATCCGTAGGGAAAACTATGATTTGAACTATTTTATGTTTTTAAGGAAAGTACCGATCACCATCGCTTTTAATTTGAATGGTTCGTTTTTGCCTAATGAATGTTTACTTTGTTTTGATTGTTTTCCGCTCATGTGTTTGAAAAGTTTTTAATCCGACTTCGATCGGGTCCTTTTATGTTTTAAATTTGCATGCCGAGTAAAGACCTAGATTTAGTTCCATTTTCGGGTTGGGTCTTTACAGCTTGGTATCGAGCACGTAGTCATAGATTCTCGTAGACTAACCTGCTTGTAGGTTGTGTTCCCATGATCTCCAAAGACTCCAAGGCCGCGAGTTTGTCTAAGTTCAATAAGCTAAGGGTTTTGTTTATGATACTATATGCGGTACACATGTGTTATCTTTGTTGACAGAGAAAGTCCGAGCGTGGACTAACCCGCTGTGGTTTCCGTGTAGATCGCTAGTATGTCGGTTACACGTAGTGGAGCAGTCCGTCTGAATCGCAAATAGAGATGCCGCAGAGCCAGCCAGCCAGTGGTATATCGAGCTCGTAGGCGCCCGTGGCACCGTGAGGTTAACTTGCCCGAGAGAAGGGGCGGAGGCTGCTATGCCTCAAGGTGCAGCTCGGGAGGAGAGATTTCTCATGAGAGACATGATGATGGGCCTAATGGCCGAGCAGAGAGTCGAGACTCAGCGCAGCTAGCAACAGTATGAGAGAGAGGAGTCTAGGGCACAGATAGCCCAGCTTGACACAGCTCATGCAAGAGAGCACCCCAAAGAGCTCCAAAGAGTTCCCTGTGAGCTCCTGTAGCTCAACCGGGGGCAGGTCATCGGACCAGGTCGGACTCACTTGATAGTGCGGAGAGGAGTCGCTGAGTTTGGCAAGTGGTTGAAAGATTTCACCAAGTGGAAGCCAAGAGAATTTGATGCTTCAGAGAACCCACTTGTGGCGATCGGTGGTTGGCAAGAATGGAGTACGTCTTTAGAGTTATGGGATGCCCAGATGTACAGAGGCCGAGATGTGCGGCCCATGTTCTCTCGACACACCTGAGTGGTGGTGGGAGTCCACAGATAGAGCTAGACCACCGGGTCTTCTCCACCACACTGGAGTTCTTTAGAACGAAGTTCGAGCTAAGTATGTTAATGACGAGGCTCAAAGGGAGATGGCAGAGGCCTTCTCAAATCAAACAGGATCGAGATAGTATTGCTCGCCTATGAGAAGAAGTTCTCTCGAGTATAGTCAGTAAGAACCCGACCCAAAACATGGTCCTAAACTCGGGATCTTACTCAAAGATGCAAGTTAAATATGATAGCAAGCGGTTTAGAGCTTATATTTAAAAATCTTTCAAAAACATATGAGAAGGGGGAGCCCTTAAAACATAACCAACAATTTAAGTTTAAACAATCCAACAAAGTAAAACATCCTGGCCAGTTGTTTAATAAAATGTACAATACAATTTAAGCAACGTTTTAAACAATGTTCCCTAGGACTCTTGTCCATCTACATGCTGAATAAACAATGCAATAATAAAAGACAGAGTGCCATGGTTCCCCATGATCAATCAGCCTCCTCCGCTAGCCCTCCCGGTGTTATCTCGAATTACCCGAAAGATAAATAAGGGTGAGTATAAACATACTCGTGAAGAATCCCCAACCGGGGTACAATACGATACATCACCCATCTAGCACCTCAATATGCAAGCAAATAGCTACCAACACGCATCATAGCTCAACGAGCTCATAACACAAGATCTGGAAACATCGGAAGTCTCTTACTTCCGGAATCATCTAAGTCTCCTACTTCCGCCTAATGATTGGTTCTCATAACCAATCCCGGACATCTCCGAGGTCTTTCTCCTCGGCCAATTGATCACTCAAAACCGATCCCAAGATGTCCGACACCCTCGAGGGTCTTTCTCCTCGACCAATTGATTAGCTCAAAAGCCAATCCCAATGGGTGTCCTCAAGGGCCTCTTACCCTCGCTAACACTGACTATCGGGAGAGTACCCGCATCCGCTCTAAACCGAAGGAACCGTGTACTCACGAACATTAGCCCGGGAGCTCTCCGACCGGCGATTAACGCGCAGTGCGCGCGACACCGCATGCTCTTCTCGCAACCGGCGTAAATGCGGGGCCTAAGGGCAAACTACGCGGGCGTACGCATGCCTAAGACTCGGAAACGGTGTCACCGAACACGTGAGTGCGAGGCCCTCGCACTCATCCGCGGCTGTACCACCGACTGGCTAAGAACCGCCAAGGCAGCTTGCACCGCTGGCGTGGTTCCGCTCTAGCAGCTACAAACTAGGCTTATGCCGATGTGGTAGCTACATCCACATCGGGCCGCCGGGAAGCAATGTACGTTATGCTTCGCTCTACTCCCGACCGGTGGGGACAAAGTACGTTATGTCCGCTCTCACTGGATGATGACAAACCCTACTACTCTATCCAAGAATACCGAGTAAATCAATGATTCCCGGCTAGCAAGCAATGACCGACATCAATCACGCTTACCTAGCATGATACTACAACTTAAACAGAATCACAAGCATGCCGGAAGAACAAACCTAGCATGGCACTAACATGTAAAATCAACAAACATGCTAGCAAGAGATCAAACAAAGTCGCCTATCACTATCATGCTCATAACAATCAAGAAACATACAAGGCACAATCGAGACATATCGCAGGTCCACACAACCACTGTAAGAAATCCTTACCGGGACAAGCGTAAAATAATCACAAATCAACCAAGCAATCCTCGAGCCTCTAATCGAACCCAAACAACCTAAACATAAAATAAAGCACCCAAATCAAATCCCTAAACAAAGAACCAACAAAATAGGGGCCCAACGAAGAAAAGACTCTGAAAATACCATCCGAGAAGCCACAAGGCTCGGGCCAACCAAAGACACAACAGTAGGCTGGCGCTGGGCGCTGGGCACACAGCGCTGGGCAGGTGGGCGCAGGGCGGCGGCGCTGGCGCAGCACGCGCGCGCGCAGGCGTGGCGCTGGCGCAGCACGCGCGCTGGGCGGCTAAAGCGCGCACGGGCGCGCTCGAGCTCTCGGCTGGCGACGGCACACACGGCGCGCTTTGACAGAGGACGGCGCACGGCGCGCGCGCGCGAGGCGACGCGATGGGCTCGGGGGCGCTCGGGATGGCACGGCGACCTACGGGAGCGAGCGACTCGGTGCGGCCAGGGCTCGGGCGACTCGACACGGTCCCGGTGACACGGAGACGGCTCGGGCGATGCCGACCGGGCTCGGGCGCGACCTAGGCGACACGAGACGGCTCGGGCGGCGATCCGGGCTCGGCGCAACAAGGGCGAGGGCGACGCGACGGACGCAGGGTGGCTCGGCACGGCGCGCATGGGTGACTCGGGCGGCTCGGTGCGCGAGGGCGCGGCTAGGGCCGGACGATGCAACGATCCGGGCGCACTGGCCGGGCGATGGAGTGCGTCTCGTGCGGCGGGCTAGGCGGGCTATGTTGGGGTCAGGCGGCTGATGCGGCCAGTGTGGTGCGGCTAGGGCATGGTCAGGGTGGCTAGGGTTGGGTCTTCTTGGTGAGGCTCGGCTAGGGGAGAGAGAGAGAGAGAGAGAGAGAGAGAGAGAGAGAGAGAGAGATTGCAAAACAAGGGGAAAGGGACTTTCTTGATTTTTCTTCCCTTTTCCTAATTAAAACAAGCCTTAAAGTCCTTAAATCCCATTTCCGCTTCCTCCTCCTCGAGACCCTACTGGCAACCTTTCCCCAAACAATAACTCTCACATAAAACAAACTCCCAAATCATCTCTAAGGGCCTCGGCTCGAATCCCAAAGGAAACACCCAAACAACGATCACTTTGCCCAAAACCCAAATCACAACCGAACTCCCAAACGAATACCCCAAACATCTCGGGACTCGCAGCCACCAACACACAAGCCTCAACGAAGGCGTGAGCCGCCTCAAGCCCCGAAAATCCACAAATCCCGCCCGAGGAGCAAAAGACCAAAATACCCCTAAGGGTCAAAATACTCTAACGGCCCAACCGAACCATCGACTGAAACCTAAGCACTCTCGAGAACTGGAATAGAAAATCGGGCCGTTATAATACTCCTCCTTTTAAGACTTTCGCCCTCGAAAGTCCTAAAACGAAACAAAATTCTAGGAAAACTCCAATGTTTCCTAGCCAATGTAACTTCTCGGCCAAAACAACACTAACCCTTCTCTCTCAAAACCAAACCCTCTTGGGTTCTCAAAGGCTCAAAGCCACAATGCTCTCCAGATCACACAAACTATCTCAACCAAGAGACGAGGAACACAAAACTTGCACTCATTGAAACGACGGGCAAAGCTAACCACCGCCTCCAATCCGCCAAGGATCTCAAAAGCCCTACAAACTTGGGGCTCAAATAAAACCCCACTAAACCAACACGGAACACCTCTCAACGGTGTTACTCTCAAAGAACCGCAGATCGGGCACAAGCTCCAAAACTCAACGCCACGCACCGGCGTAACTTCTCCAATGCCCACAATCGATAACAAATCGCCTCAACACAACGCCAAGTCGCAAACAATCAACCTCTCAGTTCCGTAAAACCAAACGGCCTACTCTTTCTTCTCAAGAGACCAAATAACCACAAGGCTTGCCTAAAGCCTTAACGAAAAACAATCGAACCACCAATCGGCGATTGATCCAAAAGGCAAACTTTTTCCCACTAGCACAAGTCGAAACTTCACTACGGCCAACCCTAAATGGCCAAAAACAGCACAGCTCCACTCGGCCAAGCCAACAACTGAGCCTCACAACGGCCGAACACAAACTTTTCCATTCAAACCTACTAGCAATCGCCAAAAAGAACATTGCCGTGCAAGGAAACACCCAACATTCCTCTCATGGAAAATCTCGCAAAGAAGGACCAAACCCTCACAGGGCTACCAAAGAACACACAACAAACTTGAGGAAAAACAAACCCAAAGGCTAACCAACCAATGCCACGGCACCTCTGTGCAACACACTCAATCGAGGCTCACTTATTCGCCAATCGCAAAGCTCAACAACTAGAAACAAAGCCCGAGAAGGCCTTGCTCAAGCAGAAAACTCAACTCAAGCTCAACTCTTAAACTGGCCGCCATCGCTCTTATGGGGACAAACAACTTTTCGCTTGCTAACAACACAATGCAGTGGACCTCTCACGGACTAACCATCGCGCTTACTCCGATCAACTACATAACTCAGAGCTACGCCGACTCTCAACGGAACGATTTCCCAAAGAAGCAAAACTCTAAAGGGCAAATAACATCACACACGCCACGACTTGCTCAAACCCAAGGGCAACATCAACCAACTCTCTTGGAAGCAACACCTGTTGAACTCAACCGATTGGACCACCAATCCGTAATGTTCGAACTTACTCAACCACCGAGGAGGAATCAACTCCCAAAACAACTGCAGACTAGGAACGAATCCTCGTGGCAACGCCCTGCGCTCGAACCGAGCAAGCTCTTGAAACATCAAGAGAACCAAATCTTGGTCAACACCAAGCACCAACTAGCCTCCAAAACTAAACAAGCACTAGCTTGCTACATCGCCAAATCTGCAAGCAACTCACCCAAGGAACACCGCCTGGGTCTAATCGAGCTCGAGAGGCTCTCCACAACTAGAGATCCTCCGATCACCCTCCGACACACACAATGACAACGATCTAACAAACAACCGGCCACGCGGGCACAACCTCTCCAAAGATCTCAACTACGCCGCCAACTCCAACTTGGAAACCACGGGGACTGGAAGCGCTACAGAGGCGCCATCCTCCTACTCAAAGCAACAACCTCAACATACCTTCTTCTCAAGGTAAGGATCCGAACAGCCTTCTTAGCCAAAACGATCGTAAATCGCGCGCGCTTGCCACTATCGCTTCTTGCTCACCCCCAATCAAGTCTAACCAGTGGCAAGGACCAACTAGCAAAACTTGCTTAACCAACAAAATTTCAAGAACGAGCACGGCATCCTTATAGCCAAAGCTAGGCACTTGCCAAGAACTAAAGCCTTGACACCTCAAAGATCGAAAGACTGGGTCCTCTACACGAACCTCTCGTGGTTTTCCAAACATAAACCACTTTAACGAGCTACGCAAAAGTGCACCGGGTGCACACCCAACTTGATCTCTTAAGATCCAAAGCCAACAAGGGCTCTCACATTGTGGCAACTTTTGCCTCCAAACAGAGCCACAACAAACAAGGGAGCAACGAGAGTTCAAACCCACTCTGGCCAACTCACCACGAAAAGCCACATTGGCCAACTTACTCTTACAAGCGCAAAACCACACCAAGCTAACATTCCTCAAACAATGAGCTCACTAAACGCGCCCCGATCAGCCATCCAACTCATGGCTCTAACATCGATCAACCACGCATCCACGATGCCAACACTAACCATACTAGGGCGACTCAAAGGGTAGCCGAATCATGCTACCATCAAGCCGGCTCACAAAGCTCCCAACACAAAGCGCGAGAACTCGAACGCGCTTAGCTCTTAATGTACCTAAAGCATCCTTTACACCCAACTCTCGTGAGATCCCGAATAGCCTCCTACTTTCCTCGAAAACCTCAAACTTGTAGTCCTCTCGACTACCACCGAGCTAGATCTCTTAAGCAACCCAAACAGTGCAACCTCGTGAAAAGGGTACAAGACAAGCGGGATGCTAAACTCGCACCCATGGAACCACTCGCGCACTAAAAGTGCCAACCGCCCAAAACTAGGCCTCCTCTCAAAGCTTGGTGCCAACAGCACTACATCCATTACCACACGAATCACCTCAAACGAGCTTTATGCCCCTCCGAGAATAGGGAAAGTCACTCTCCAAGTGACGGGCAATGGCACTCAAAGACAGAGTCCAAACACTCGAGCAAACCTAATCTCTCTCGCATCTCGACCAACAGATTTGCCACGCCCTACCCCTACATCCCACTCGATGCTCAACAAAAGCTCAAGCCAACTCCTCGGGTGGCAACAACTAGTTCCACACTTAAACATCCAAAACAAAGAGGGTTCCACTCTACTAGCCCGCCGAAATCCACATGGATAAAACCCCGCAAGAAAACTCCACACTACACCCTCGCTACGAGGGTACAAAGAGAATCGGGCCGCAAAAAACAACAAAGAAGCTTGCAAGGGGGCACAGATGTCTCTACATCCGCCTCAAGCCACTAACACGGCAACTTGCCAATCAATCGGGCGATCGGTGGAGACTCGCTAGTCCACCTCTCTCAAGGGACTACCACCACCAATCATGCGAATCAATAAAGACGGAACGGCTCACCTCGGCCTCTCGAATAAAGCAGGGCATCCCAACACACGGATGCTAAACTCAAACTCGCCAACCGCTTTACTACTAGCAAAGAGGACTTTCTAATACATCAAGCTCTACAGTGCATCCACTTGCCAAATCGGGCGCTCCATCAACGCCAACAAACTCAATCGCATAAACTCGCCGATCAAGCCCTCCCGAACCTCCGGCTACGAGCTACCGGGGAGAATGCTCAAACAAACTCACACCGGGCTATCCATGCCCGGACTCGCTCGCTGCGCTACACGAATCGCGCTCTGGTCTTTGCTCTCGTGATAGCTAAAGACCGCCATCAAATCTCACATGGCCGAGCACACTCGCCAAGGAGTCATACTGAGGCGTGCTAGCCTCTACCCCCACCTCTAGGCAACTCAATCGCCAGGGGCCAACTCTAGCCAAAGGGCTAAACAACCCTCGACGCGCCTCAACATCAACAAGATCACCCAACTCCTCGGCCGACATGCCAAGCGCCCCGCTTCCTCCGAGTGCAATCAACATATCGGGCGATTCGCACAAGGCACCTCCACCCTCTCACTAGGGAGAAACTAACAACCGGGCCACAGATGGCCTATGGGAGTCTAATCTCGCCTCCTCTCGAAAAGTGCGATCGACACACCGCGATCGCACAAAGCAACAAAACCGCCCACACGGGGCTCTCACCGCTCATCAAACTACTCGCGATCGCGAAAAAGTTGGCATGATGGCTCTCTAAGCCCAAACCAACAACGAGTCGTAACTCGCTTCGCCTCCGCCCCACAACTCTACACATGCATAAAAGCTAGAAGAAAAGTATTGTAAATTCTACCCCTTAACTTAATTGAACTCGCATAAACCAAGCGGCCGTGGAGTGCCGATGATCATGGGAACAACAACCTACAAAGCAGTTTAGTCTACGTAATCTATGACTCTGTGCTCGATACCAACCAGAAGAACCCGACCCAAAACATGGTCCTAAACTCGATCTTACTCAAAGATGCAAGTTAAATATGATAGCAAGCTGGTTAGAGCTTATATTTAAAAATCTTTCAAAACATATGAGAAGGGGGAGCCCTTAAAACATAACCAACAATTTAAGTTTAAACAATCCAACAAAGTAAAACATCCTCGCCAAAGTGTTTAATAAAATGTACAATACAATTTAAGCAACGTTTTAAACAATGTTCCCTAGGACTCTTGTCCATCTACATGCCGAATAAACAATGCAATAATAAAAGACAGAGTGCCATGCGGTTCCCATGATCAATCACCTCCTCCGCTAGCCCTCCCGGTGTTATCTCGAATTACCCGAAAGATAAATAAGGGTGAGTATAAACATACTCAGTGAAGAATCCCAACCGGGTACAATACGATACATCACCATCTAGCACCTCAATATGCAAGCAAATAGCTACCAACATGCATCATAGCTCAACGAGCTCATAACACAAGATCTGAAACATCTAAGTCTCTTACTTCCGAATCATCTAAGTCTCCTACTTCCGCCTAATGATTGGTTCTCATAACCAATCCCGACATCTCCGAGGGTCTTTCTCCTCGCCAATTGATCACCTCAAAACCGATCCCAAGATGTCCGACACCCTCGAGGGTCTTTCTCCTCGACCAATTGATTAGCTCAAAAGCCAATCCCAATGGGTGTCCTCAAGGGCCTCTTACCCTCGCTAACACTGGACTATCGAGAGTACCCGCACCGCTCTAAATCGAAGGAATCGTGTACTCACGAACATTAGCCCGGGAGCTTCTCCGAACCGGCGATTAACGCTGCAGCGCGCGCACACCGCATGCTCTTCTCGCAACCGCGAAATGCGGGGCCTAAGGGCAACCACGCGCGGCCGTGTACGCATGCCTAAGACTCGGAAACGGTGTCACCGAACACGAGTGCGAGGCCCTCGCACTCATCTGTGCACCTGCACCACCGACTGGCTAAGAACCGCCAAGGCAGCTTGCACCGCTAAGCGTGGTTCCGCCTCTAGCAGCTACAAACTAGGCTTATGCCGATGTGGTAGCTACATCCACATCGGCCGCCGGGGAAGCAATGTACGCTATGCTTCGCTCTACTCCCGACCGGTGGGGACAAAGTACGCATGTCCGCTCTCACTCGGATGATGACAAACCCTACTACTCTATCCAAGAATACCGAGTAAATCAATGATTCCCGGCTAGCAAGCAATGACCGACATCAATCACGCTTACCTAGCATGATACTACAACTTAAACAGAATCACAAGCATGCCGGAAGAACAAACCTAGCATGGCACTAACATGTAAAATCAACAAACATGCTAGCAAGAGATCAAACAAAGTCGCTATCACTATCATGCTCATAACAATCAAAGAAACATACAAGGCACAATCGAGACATATCGCAGGGTCCACACAACCACTGTAAGAAATCCTTACCGGGACAAGCGTAAAAATAATCACAAATCAACCAAGCAATCCTCGAGCCTCTAATCGAACCCAAACAACCTAAACATAAAATAAAGCAAATTTCCAAATCAAATCCCTAAACAAAGAAATGCAACAAAATAGGGGCCCAACGAAGAAAAGACTCGAAAATACCATCCGAGAAGCCACAAGGCTCGGGCCAACCAAAGACACAACAGTGTGCCAAGGCGCTGGCACAGCGCTGGGCATGTGGGCGCAGGCGTGGCGCTGGCGCAGCACGCGGCGCGCGCAGGCGTGGCGCCGGGCGCAGCACGCGCGCGCCTGGGCGGCAAAAGGCGCACGGGCGCGGGCTCGAGCTCGGCTGGGCGACGACACACGGCGCGGCTTGACAGAGGACGGCGCACGGGCGCGCGCGCGAGGCGACGCGATGGGCTCGGGGGCGCTCGGGATGGCACGGCGACCTACGGAGCGAGCGACTCGGCGCGCTGTGGCTCGGGCGACTCGACACGGTCCCGGTGACACGGAGACGGCCCGGGCGATGCCGATCCGGGCTCTCGCGCGACCTAGGCGACACACGAGACGGCCCGGGCGGCGATCCGGGCTCGCGCGCAACAAGGGCGAGGGCGACGCGACGGACGCAGGGGTGGGCTCGGCACGGCGCGCATGGGTGACTCGGGCGGCTCGTGCGCGAGGGCGCGGCTAGGGCTGGACGATGCAACGCATCCGGGCGCACTGGCCGGGCGATGGAGTGCGTCTCTGTGCGCGGGCTAGGGCAGGCTATGTTGGTCGGGCGGCCTGATGCGCTGTGGTGTGGTGCGGCTAGGGCATGGCTGGGTGGCTAGGGTTGGGTCTTCTTGGTGAGGTCGGCTAGGGGAGAGAGAGAGAGAGAGAGAGAGAGAGAGAGAGAGAGAGAGAGAGAGAGATTGCAAAACAAGGGGAAAGGGACTTTCTTGATTTTTCTTCCCTTTTTCCTAATTAAAACAAGCCTTAAAGTCCTTAAATCCCATTTCCCGCTTCCTCCTTCGAGACCCTACTGAGCAACCTTTCCCAAACAATAACTCTCACATAAAACAAACTCCCAAATCATCTCTAAGGGCCTGGGCTCGAATCCCAAAGGAAACACCCAAACAACGATCACTTTGCCCAAAACCCAAATCACAACCGAACTCCCAAACGAATACCCCAAACATCTCGGGACTCGCAGCCACCAACACACAAGCCTCAACGAAGGCAGGAGCTGCCTCGAAGCCCTGAAAATCCACAAATCCCGCCTCGAGGAGCAAAAGACCAAAATACCCCTAAGGGTCAAAATACTTAACGGCCCAACCAAACCATCGATCTGGAACCTAAGCACCTCGAGAACCGAATAGAAAATCGGGCCGTTATAATAGCTATTTCGCACCGAGCTCATTGCCACCGAGGAGATCAAGACTAAGAAGTTCATTTGTGGGGCCGAGGAAGGAGGTTGCTCAGATGTTCGAGCACTCGCCTCCCGAGAGTTATGATCGAGCAAAGGAGTTGGCCACGATTTATAACCCTAAGTATCCGCGCCAGATCCCCGCTGCGCCACTCACTGATTCGGCTCACCGCCCGCCAAAGAAGATTCGGCGTAAGAGGAAGTCCGACTTCTAGTGGTTTCCGCCAATCGTCAAGAGACTCGCGGCAGGCCACCCGTTGGTCGAGATCGCCGCCTCCTCGGTAGAGCCCAGATCGCCGCAGGCGGGACCAGCAAACAATTTCATTGCAACAAGTGCGAAAGGCACATTATGGTCTGTGGAGCATCGCCCGCGCTTGCTACGATGTGGCAAGGAGGGGCACTTGGCCGATTCTCGTGACTCGTGATTTAGCAAAGACGGGACCGCCCAACAAAGCAGGCCGGGTGTTTGCCACTACTCGCCAGAGGCGGAGCGCATCGATGATGCAATTGCAGTACGCCGCTTGTCTTACAAAGACTATGCATTTGTATTGTTTGATTCGGTTCGACCCATTCGCTTGTTTCGATGCATTCGTTAGACAAGCTTGTGTGGAGCTCGAACCTCTAGGGTTTGAGCTGTGTGTTGCCACTCCTTCGGTGTGTGAGTATGTTAGCTAGCAAAGAGAGTTCAAAGATGGCCGATACGTATATCCGATGAGATTTTAGAGGCTACCCTCATAGTGCCGTCTATGAGCGGTTTCGATGTGATCATTGGCATGGATTGGTTGGCGAGAACCATGCATTGATAGATCGCCGCCCGAAGAAGTGGTGTTTAGGCCGCCTCGAGGCCGAGCTTCAAGTTTCATGCGGTGTCCAGGAGGAACTTGCCCGCTTTGATCTCCGCAATGAAAGCCCATAGATTGTTGGCTCGAGGAGCTTGGGGCTTCTTGGCAAAGCCGCCAGAGATAGTAGTACCGCGTTGATCGTTGACATGGTCCCCGTGGTGCAAGAGTTTGCGATGTTTTCCCCAAGAGTTGCTCGGGTTTACCACCAAGCGGAGTTGGACTTCACCATTGAGCCGGAGCCGTGGACTCTTCCCATTTCCAAAGCCCCGTGACGTATGGCGCCGGCGAGTTGAGAGAACTCAAAGTGCAATTGCAAGAGATGCCGGATCGAGGTTTCATCCGTCCGAGTGTGTCCCCGTGGGGAGCACTGGCCCTGCTTGTTAAGAAGAAGGATGGATCCATGCGCTTGTGTATAGACTATAGAGAATCAATAAAGTCACGGTGAAGAATAAGTATCCCCGCCGCGTATAGATGATCTGCTTGATCACCTTCAGGAGCCTCGGTGTTTTCTAAGATTGATTTGAGGTCGTGGTACCATCACCGAGGATTCGAGATGCGATATCCCAAGACCGTCTCGATCGAGGTATGGTCATTATGAGTTCGTGGTCATGTCTTTCGACTCACGAACGCCCCGCGCAGCTGCTTATGGACATGATGGACAGAGTGTTCAAGGCATTCTTGGATAACTTCGTTATCGTATTCATAGACGACATTTTGATTTATTCCGTGACAAAGGAGGACCATGCTTCGTGATTTGAGGCAAGTTTTGACAAAGATTGCGTGAGAACCAGCTTGTTCGCAAAGTTCTCTAAGTGTGAATTTTGGCTAGAGAGAGTAGCCTTCCTTGGACATATCGTGTCGTGAGATGGTATAGCGGTGGACCCCGCAAAGATAGAGGCAAGCTAGCTCATGGGCCAGACCGAAGCGGCGGTCGCCGAGATACGCAGCCTTTTG